>UCOH01011428.1:0-31446 GCA_900474275.1 Synergus japonicus | reverse complement strand
CTCCCAGTCCCTCAATTAAGTATAGCAAAATTTAAATATTTATAATTTTGAACATCTTAGATATTCAAGTCGACCCTCCGGGATGATTGATTTGACCATCTGAGATAGTCGAATGGACTTGCGAGGATGGTCGAGTTAACTCTCAAGAATGATCTAATCAACCCTCTAAGATGATCAAGTAAGCCATCTAGGATAATTTAGATTATTAAGTTGACCTTCTGGGAGGGTCGAGTTGAACCTCTAAAATGAATGACTCGACCCTCTGAGATAAGGAAGTCGACCCCCTAAGATGATCAAGCGGATCCTCTGAGATAATCGAGCCAACCCTCTGAGAGGATCGATAGGACCTGTGATAATCGACTGTGATAATCGAGTCGACCCTCTGGTATGATCGAGTCGACTCTCTAATTTTGACCCTCTAGAGATGAACAGTTTGACTATCTAGAAGGCTGTCCTATAGTTTACCCTCAAATATAATCAATCTGACCCTCGAGATAACCAGTTTGACCCTCTATTTTTCTCCGTGTATGTATCTGCAAAATGCTGTTGAGGATCTTCAAACGAAAAAAAAGCTCTTCAATGTCCAAATTGCAAAGAGCAACAGCAATTACATACAACGCAGTATGGTCTTCATCTCTTTTTCGATACGTCACTACTAACTCACAGTGATTACATTCAAAATTTAAAAAGCAATACAGAAATGCTAAAAATACCCGGAAAAACAAGATCAAGTGAACTGCAAATAATAGTAGAAAATGCAAGATTAAACAATAAAGAAAAACTCACTAGCTCACAGGTGTTAACGGAGTTTCCATTAGAAACAATTCCTCTGAGTATCTCCATTGATAATAACGATTATAGAATAGCCGGGCTGATCTCTTACGACAGGAATATGGAACACTACAAGGCTTACACATAGCAAAACCGCTGGTATGAGTACGATGATTTACGAACTCATCGAGCTATACCAAAGGCAGGACAAACGATATGTCCGCACCTAATATTGTATGTTTTGTAAACAATATGCTTTCAAGAAAATGTGATATCTAACCTGTGATACATAACCTGATATCTAAAGAAGCGATAGAAATTATTATAAAGTGAGTTTTAGTTGAAAATATTAATAAGTTGAATGAAAAAAAGATAAGTACTCATGGCCGTATTTATGTAACAGTTTAAAGAAAGATGTACGGGAGTTCCATTGGGTGTGTCCCAAATTATGGAACACAAAAAGGACTAAAACATTTAGTTCAAAAAAATTTTTTTTCAGCTATTAATTCATTTATTCATAGTATAAAAAGTTGTTTAATGTTACAATGAAGTACAAATACAGTTATATTTAAAAATTAAAAGAATTAACAATCAATAAATTAACATTCACCTACAAAATAAGTATGACAAGAACAGTTTCCAATGTTTGGATTAATAAATAAGGAATAAAGACCAGATGTACTCAAAATTGAATTTAAAATTAAACTATTTCGATTCTTCTTTGATCTTTTTTTCTATTGCTTTCCTTTTTTATTTCTTGAAGTTTTTTCCGTTCTTCAGTTATCAGTTTTTTCCCTTCTAGTAGTTGTTTTCTTTTTTGTTGTTTTTCTTCTTTTATTTTACGATCAGTTGCTTTTTTCGAGTGATATTGCATCCATGACACGGGCCATTTCTGTGATTGTACGATTCATTCGTTCAGCTAAACCATTTTGTTGCGGTGTATAACTTACGGTTAGATGGTATGTTATGTCTTTAGTTGCACAAAAATCTTTAAATTTATTTGATAAATATTCTGTACCATTGTCGCAGTAAAAGTTTGCAATTTTTAAATTAAAATTTGCTTCAGATTTGGCCACAAAATCCTTGAAAACATTTAGTACTTTAGATTTAAATGTAAGAAGGTAAACTAAAGTGTAGTGAGTAAAATCGTCTATAAAAGTGACAAAATAATTTTTTTTATTGATTGTGGGTGGTGATATTTTCCCACAAACATCAGAATGAATGATAAATAAAGGTCGTTGAATATGCCCTTTTGATTTTGCTTTTAAAAATGGTAATTGCACCTGTTTCCCATAAATACAAGCCTGACATAATTTTTCAGTTGGTGTGATTGCCCGTATGGAGTGAATATGTTTGTTTTCCAAGCATTGAAGAGAAACGGACGATTTCAAGGCGCTGATGCCACAATTCATAATGAGTTTCTTTACACATTTCATTACTTAATTTCGCGTCTCTATTTGAAATTTGAAAAATTATTCCCATTAATCCTAACATAGGTTTACCTGTTATAATGATTTTATCATCATTCCAAATAGTAACGCCTTCTTTGTCGAATACAACTTTCATCCCTTTTTCTTGAAGACGACGGACAGATAGAAGATTGTAGGAAATTTTTGAAGAGTAAAGGACGTTTTCCAAGCGTCCATAAATGCCTTTGTTGCTTATGACTTCGATGAATCCCCTTTTTGTCGCTAGTATGGATATTCCAGTTTTCGCAACCGACATCTTCAAGGGCGGCACCAAGTCCTCGCAGGATGTAAAAATATCAGGATTTTCAATTATGTGTTCGCTTGCTCGAGAATCCAAGTAGAAAAATAATTAATTTTCACTACTAGAGTTTGCATTATTAGAAGTTTGCAGCCCAAGCATAAATGCAAATCCGTCACTGTATGTATTATTTGCTATCGGGTAATCCTCGCTGGTGGTTATAGCAGACGGAGTCCTTTGCCTTGGTTGTTGCTTATTTTCATTAGTTCGTTTAAAGTAAATACAGTACTGTTTTATATTATTTCTCCTGCCACAGTTATCACATCGCATGTTTGAAGTTCTATAATTATTTGTCTTGAAATTTGGTTTGTTAAATCTTGCATTTTTGCCTTGGTAAGGTTTCTGCTGCTTCCTGTAATTATTGTTTTTCTTATTTCTTTTCTGGTTCCATGGTTTGTTCGCACTGACATCACTTGTTGATGGTGGTAGGCTCAAAGCTTTTAATCAATTTTCTGCATTTACTTCGGTCTTTATTTTTACTTCGTAGTCTAGAAGGCGAGTTTTGACAAATGCAAAATTTAGTTTTTCATCACTGAGAGTTTCAAGGGCATTAATGACTCCATCGTAGGTACTTGGAAATGTGATTAGTAGATGTGAAACCTTATCCATTTCATCCAGTTTTGCACCAGCATCTAGTAATTCCGTGAGAATTTCATCAAATTTAGTGAAATGTGCAGTTAATAATGTATCACCTTCCAATTTTAGTGTTAGCAATATTTTTCGACAGGCCAGTTGAGTTGCGAGGCTCTTTCGCTCATAAATTATATCTAAACTATCAAAAATGTCTTTCGCGTTTTGTTTGTCTTTTGCGAATTTCAAAAATGCATCACTCAAATACTCAATTATGGTATTTTTTGCAGTCGAGTTTTGCTTCTGCCACTCATCACTCGGATTTGATGGAACTTCCTCGTCTATCACTTTTAACACACTTAGTTCACTTAGCCTTCACACGAAACTTCCAAATTGCGTATCGTTCACCATTAAAAGGTTTAATATTTCGCGTTTGTTGCACATCCATTTTATAGAGTTACTTTACAGAAATTTGTTCACAAAAAAAAAAAATTAACACAACTTCATGGAATTTTAATTTTCACCTGGGCCCATAACCTATTAGCAGAGCTATTCAGGTGAGGTTTAAATAAAGAGACGAGATTATTTGAAATATATATTTTGTTTATTGGACCATCCGTATAGTCAGAAATCTGAGACTGAACTAACTATAAAAGTTAAAGGAATCAAAGTCATGCTCTATATGGCGTCAGTGTCTTAAAAGAATAAACTACAAACATATAGAAAGAACTAGATATTCTCTGACCAATACTAAAATCATTTTTGTCGAGTTTATTAACAGAAACTCCAATAAAATGACCTCATGCTCGGATTTACCGACCCCAGAAACGCCTTAAAGTAGTGGTTCAAGCAGATTTAATCGTTCTTCTCATTTTGACCCTCACTTGAACTTGATACTGACATTATAGGGTCAAAGGGACACCGCATTCGGATTCAGTGACGTCAAAACGTCAGACAGTAATGGTTCACGTCGATTCAATGGTTTTTTCTCATTTTGACCTTCAATTAAACCTTAATCTTGATTGATGGGGTCAAACTGATCCCGTCTTCGGATTCAACAACTTTAAACTTCTTAAAATAATAGTTTTCCCCTTTTTAATTGACCTTCATTTTGACCTGATGGAGTCAAACTGACCCCAGATTCGAATTCAACGACTTCAGAAGCGTAAAGTTATGATGCTTTAACTCGGATTGCAGAAATTTTTTTTTGGGGTGGCTATGATTATTGACCGCTATCTTTCTTTTCGGTATTAACACAGCTTGGGCCTACAGCTTAATCGTTTTGTAACTGAAAAACTAAAACTTGAATATATTTTTGTTTTCACTAACAATGTACAAGGAAAAAATATGTCCAGTAAAATGTGTAGAATTAGTCCAGGAGTTTTTGACGGGTAGCAAAATGTTGGAGATCTTGAATGACTTTTAATAAAATATTTCAAACTTTTCAGTACTAAATGCAGATGAGTCTTGGCAATTTTCAATAATAGTCTAGGAAAAATATTTTTGTATTTACTACACAAAATTTAAGTAAAATGCCAAATTCAGTTCACGACGAATTGTAAAAAAGTTGTGAATGTTTCTAATTCGCTTCGAAAGAATATGCATAAGTTTCTAAAGTGAAAAATAGCGACCTGGTATTACAAAAAGTTCTAGACAGTCTAGGAAAATAATCTGCGCCTCGATATGCACAGTTAACCGTCAGCACATCAGCCGTTAGTGCGAAATAAAACAAATAAGTGATCTTGTCCTTTCTTAAAAAATAGATGACCTGTCGAGTGTCCGCAGTTTTTTAGTCTTGGACATTGTCGGTCGTCATTGGGAGCGCTCAATTTACTTCACAGTTCTACGGCGAACTAGTTTGCTCTTTTAGTTCTTTAGTTCGTTAGTTTTTTTTAATAGACATTCTGGAACTATAATGATACTGCTGTTTATGAAATTTTATTTTAGGAGAAAAATTCTATAATAATTTCTTTGAATCGCAAAATATTTTTAAAAAAATATAATTTTATTATATATAATATTTTAATAATGATATTACATATATTACTGATTTAAAAGATTGATCTTATCAAAAATATATTAAAAATGATTGTATTTTTAATATGTATCTAAAATTATTTAAATGCGTTAAAATAATTTTAAAATCTTTGCTAGAAGCTATAGAAACGTAGAGCGAAGACTTTCTCTATGCTCGAACTTCAAAATGATGAGCAGATACACTCAACGGTCTGCAAAAAACCAGGCTAGAGGAATAGGAATTAGGAAACAGGAACTTTCGTTTACAATTTCATTCATGTAGCGGGTGCCGACTACCGATGCACGTGGGTATCCATCAGATACACAACGTACACATTTAACCCTTACTACTAAGACAGCCAAGCACATCATCCATATCCGTGAGGTACTGACATGTAGGTTTTGTTCATGTATAAATTAATAATTATACTTGTTTTGTGGCCTACTCCACATTAATCAGTAGTAATAACACGTGGTTAATGATTGAACAACTAAAAATAACTTTATTGAAGAATAGTACATTGCACGTACTTACGCACATGCTCTTGCAAACATGGCTACCTCAAGAAGGATTCGAGAGAGCATTCTCTCTCACTCATTCCGCCATAATACTAGTAAAAACCAGAAAGGAAACTCGCTAGTCTCTCGCTCAATAAAAAAGTTCAGTCGGGGCGCTAAGACCCTGCGAAACGCTAAGATCCTACAGACAAAATGGAACAGCGCCATCACGCTGTTGGAAGTACAACTAAACCCATCCCCTGACGTCTCGCTCCGCGCGTCCATGTTTTAAGTTTGATGGGCATTGTCGCCTCTATACCTATCTTTCCTCTACGGTCCAACGTTGTCTTTTCCTGAGGACCAGTAAATAGATAGTTGAGAGAACTGTGTTAAGGCTCATGTGGTGGGTAATCTAACCTACAAAACTCACCTCAAAACGTGGATTCCGATTGCTGGCGCACCGAAAGGACGTCGGGGGTTAATTTTTTTCCCCACAGGAAGCACATATCCTTATTTGAGGGGGAAAGTTCCTCCGAAACTTCAACACTCGCGATAAATATTTAAAAAACACTAAAAAATCGAACTTTAAACTTTCCGGAAAAAAGTAAACACAAACATTGCAATCAGTGCAATCTGGTGTCGCGATCGATCACGGAATCTATTTAAATGGACTTCTGGCGCCATATTCAAAATACAAAAAGCATTCAAACATATGTAGGAGTAATAATACATACATGATTAATAATAAATTATTTAAAAAACATAACAAATAAGCATTATCTCAAAAACATATAAAAAAACAAAACAACAGAAGAAAAATAAGTCCAATGGGAAATAATGACTGATAATATAGATAAAAAAAATTTTTAATTTACGTACAGGTAAAAAAGATTTGGTAAAGATAATCGAAATGTATAATTAGCAAAAAAAAAACTAGTTCCACAAAATGCAAAGTTATTGTGTTGAAGACTTTTGCCGATGAACCTTTGGCAATATAATTTACCCCTAACACTCTATCAAACTCACCCATGCATTAGAAATAATTTTGTGAAAGTTGCAAAGACTCTGTAAATATATTTGATCCCATATTTTCAAAAAATACCATAATTCAAATAAATAGAATTCATTAAAAATCATTTCTTATATTATGCAAAGAATGTGAATAATTTTCGTGATTTCTTATTTATGTACATGATCATTTTTCGAAAAAACTGAACTCTGTGCCCAAAAGATTTCTTTTGTGGAGTTCAACATATGAGTTCTTATTAAAACAACTCCATAAACATATCCAGGCAGTACCAATCATTTCTGAAAAGAAATAAAGACTCCCTGAATATTCATCGATCTTCTCCTTTAGGAAAATGTTCATTTTTCGAAAAAACTGAACTCTTTGCACGGGAGATTTTTTATTGTAGAGTTCAGCATATGAGTTCTTATTACAACACCCCCAGAAACACAGCCAGGCAGTACCAATCATTTATGACAAGAAATACAGACTTCTCTTTTAGGAAAATGTTCATTTTTCGAAAAATCAACATTTTCCTAAAGGGGGAGATCGAAGAATATTCATAGAGTTGTAATAAGAACTCATATGCTGAACTCAATAAAAAATAATCTTCCGGGCACAGAGTTCAATTTTATCGAAAAATGAACTTTTTCCTAAAGGAAAAGATCGAAGAATATTCATAGAGTCTTTATTTCTTTTCATAAATGATTGGTACTGTCCGAATGTGTTTATGGGGGTGTTGTAATAAAAACTTTATGCTGAACTCAATAAACAATAATCTTCCGGGCAAAGAGTTCAGTTTTTTCGAAAAATGAACATTTTCCTAAAGGTAAAGTTCGGAGAATATTCAGAGAGTCTGTATTTCTTTTCATAAATGATTGGTACTGCCTGAATGTGTTTATGGGGATGTAGGATGTGAGAGTGTGAGAGTGTGCGTAAGGCCAAGACCTGTGGAAGAGAGGAGAGTCTTAATTTTGACACGGTCGAGTACGGATCTTAACGAGTTCTTGTAGACGAAGTATAACTGAATTAAAATGTACACTTGAATTCTATTAAATGTTGGTGTCGTTTTATGTTTGATCCTTTCCTGATGAATAGACTAAGTACAAGCTGAAAGAAGAAAGCTTACAGTAATCAGAAGTGGGATTCGGATGGATTTTTCGAAAGTAACGTCTCGCGACGCTCATGATAAGGGGAAATTACGCTTTGAATGCTTGTGAGGTGGAAATATTGCTAGTGTTCTGTGAAGTAAAAAGATGTTCTTTCGGAAAAGCTGTGTCTGACTAGTGCAGGAAGTGCTAGAGGGGAATTGTTCGAGAATTCTGTGGAGTTTGAACATTCCGAACAAGATCGAAGGCCAGCCGAAAAAGAACGCTACTCGGTCAATTTTGACGACTACACGATGCCTGAGTTGAAAAGAATTTTACATTCTTTGGGGTGCACTACTACTGGGAATAAATCAGCTCTCATTGCGTGAATTCAGGATAAGGATCCTGAAGGAACATGGAAGCGTGATCTCATTATTAAATGAGTTCCCACTGGCTGTTCTATTTTGATTTCCTGAACCAAAAATCAATCTGGGAAAAGAATCAATAATGTGGTAAAAATCCACCACGTTACATCAAATATTATTAATTACTAACAAGCAAGAGTATTTAGAGGTTATTTTTGATATTTTTCAACGGAAATTGATATTTTAAAATAAAAAACATCAAATATTGGTAAAAACTGATTAGAAAGGGTATTTAAGGTTATGTTTTGATATTTTTCAACGGAATTAGATATTTTAAAAAAGAAATATCAACTTTTGGTCAATAATAACCAGCATGAGTATTTAGAGGTTATGTTTGACATTTTTCAACGGATAAATAGATATTTTAAAATAAAAATCATCAACTATTGGTAAAACATATAAGTTAGGGTAATTTGAGGTTATGTTTGTTATTATTCAACGGAATTGGATATTCCTTTTCTAAACAAGACATGCATTTCCGACAACTTCACATTGCGTTCCTCACTATGCGTTACCTTTTAGCTAACTTCGTGCGTAGTGCGCTAACCTTATTGGTCAATTCATATGGCACGCGAATTTAAATTGTCATTTCAGTTTCTACAGACGAAACAGGCGCTGCGCGCTTAAGCGCGCGGCCTTAACTCGTTTAAAATAAAAAACATCAAACATTGATCAATACTAACCTCAAAATACCCTACCTAATAAGTTTTTACCAATATTTGATGTTTTCTATTTCAAAATACCCAATTTCGTTAAAAAATACCAAACATGATCTCATAATACCATGTCTAGTTAGTATTGACCAATAGTTGATGATTTTTATTTTAAAATATCTGTTTATCCATTGAAAAATGCCAAAAATAACCTCAAATTACCCTAAATTATAAGTTTTTACCAATACTTGAAGTTTTTAATTTAAAATATCCAATTCCGTTGAAAAATATGAAACATAACCTCTAAATATCCTAACTAATAATTTTTTACAAATATTTGATGATTTCTATTTTAAAATATCTATTTCCGTTGAAAAATAATATAATAATATAAATAAATATTTGCTTTTTTGTGTTTAATTTTGTCATCGCAGAAAGAATATATTCGTTGCGCCATTTATTCATCATTATAAAATGGATGATGCTTCCATTTATTGGCTTTGGACGATGTTTTACAACCGTTTGATACTGTTTAGTTTGCATCACAGTTCTAAAGTCATACTCTGAAATTATTGTTTGTATGAGAAAAATTTCATCTGCATAATTCGAGATCTGAATGTCGATATCCTATCATGATCTACGAGACGTTCGATACATTGAATTATGTCATATGTTCATCAATACATCAATGTCAATTATGAGAATTTGTTGCGTGTCAGGATGCGATACAACTGCGGCAGATATTTTCCGGACCTTATTCTTTTCCGTGTATAATATATATGATTATACTTAAATTGAATTAATAAATATAAATAAAAAACACGAAATGGTTAAAAAGTTCTAACAGATTGAAATTTTCATATGTAACGTACTTTTATTATTGGCAGGGCATAAATTACTAAATAATATCCTTTCTTAAAAAATAGATGACCTGTCGAGTGTCCGCAGTTTATTCGTGATCTTATTGGTTGAGAGATGGTCACGTAGGATCATCACAAGTGCGTAACTTGAAATAATTATATAGGCGGGCGAAGCGCGGTGTGATGTTCTAGTAAAAATAAATAAAACAAAATCAATAAAAACTTACCCTATAGTGTAGGAGTCGACATTGATAAAATTTATTTTGACAGGCTTTTGGTTTGCAGAAGGAAACGGGTAAATATCTTGGGTAATGTCCATCTCCTAAATCTCTAAGCTCGTAATGAGATTCACACGAGCAAGCTTGCCAAGAAGCATGTGCTATGGTAGTCTGAAAAGATGTAAGTGTATGTTAGAAAAAAGAGAACCTGATAGTAACTTTCGATAATAAATTTTATTTTTTAATCGAACAATAATTACTACCCAAATCTGGCAACTGCAGAAAAATATTAAATATAAATATTCCTTTCTAAAGGTGCCAGTTGATCGGACCTAATTAAACATATGCTTAACATGTTCTAATCAGTGTATATAAGAAATATATGTATTACCCTTGACATCAATCGTGGTACTTCAAGTATTTCCTCAGAGACATCCGTACGTTTTTCAGGATATGCAAAACACGTGCGACCAGAGCAATCCTCGTAGATATCTTCAAGATCAACATCTGTATAATCCGTACTCCAACGTTCAATCGGCACTATTCGTCCCCATCCTTTATGGATGATATTGAATAAAGAGAACTGATGAATAAAAAAATTAGCATTAGAAAAATATAGAATCGACAATTTTGATTCTTGATCACCGAAACTCTTAATAACTGTGATTATTATTCTTAACTAATAATAATAACATAATATACAATGGATTCATTCATTTAACAATTCTTTTTAAACTTTAGGGATGAAGAACATTAATGCAAATACACTATATCCAGAAACTTAAGTCAACTAATAAGGAATCCGGAATCTTCCATAGGTTTCCGTACCCGAATAGTCGAAATGGTTAAATTGAGTGTCCATTGTCGTTGGAATATTCATTTCTAAGAAATATATTCCAACGAAATTAAGAACATTCTTTTAACTTGTAGGATTCTTTTTTAGATTCTCATCAGAAAAAGTATTAGATTTGTGTAAAATTTGACACCCAAAGTTTTTGTCAAATGTCCAAGTTTTGGGACTCACTGAACCCTAAGAACATGTTTTCACGAATGTGTCTCTATTTGTGTGTGTCTGTCTGTACGTCTGTAGATTTTTAGTTTGTGAGCACGATAACTTTCGATTTGATTAGCCTTTAGTATACTCTTTTAGTGTCCTAAAATGTTCTAAAAGTTCTTTGGCTAGCCATTTTGGATAAAAATTCAAAAATTTGGAGTGCCTACATGGAAGTGCCGCGATCGAAGTGACCGGACAGTGCCGGTCTCGTCTGCGTAGCCTGCGTGCGTGTGAGCTATAGAAATTAGCGAATCTTTAAGCACGAGTTCAGAGTCTATATATACGATCCTGAGTGGTGACGTAATAGTGCTCGCTCATCGCATTTTAATTTGGTTCGATTTTAGGCCGCTTATTTCGGATAGTGGCCTTAAATTGGTGGCTAAGTGTATTAAGTCTGAAAATACGAATTTTACGATTATTGGAGAAATATTAAAGGATTTCACGGCATTTCATTGAATTTTATGAAATTTATTATGATTTTCAAAAATGTTAAGGAATTTTACCACTTAGTTGTGTTTTATAAAATCTAAAGAAATTTAAAGAATCGAAAATCTATTCACAGAAAAATGAATCTGTTAAATCTGTTCATTCGGAGCGATGAAAATTTATAAATTTAACAGAGGAAATCTGTAAATTTTACAGACTCAATCTGTTGCAGTGTCTCCAGATCATGGGATTTTTCGGCCCCCATTCTACGACCCACGAGCTCATGCTATCTTTCTCTATCAATAGGTTCGTGATTGTTGCTAGAGAGAGAATGCATGAGCTCATGGGTCATAGAATGGGGGTCGAAAAATCCCACGATCTGGAGACACTGATCTATTGACTTTAATATTTGTGTATGACTGAGTGCATTGTGGAAAAATTTGGGGTAACACCATCTTATGAGTTAGGATAATGGTTAAGATCGAGGACTATCGTCCCATAGGTCGTGCGTTCGATTCCCCCCAGCGTTGCGTGGGAAATTTTATTTCTTATATATGCCTTAAAATTTACAAATGTCGATTGGCTATAAGTATATTCATACGAATAAACCATGTTCCTAATTAATAATTATTTTTAAGGCATTTATTTTTATGTTTGAAAGTACAACAAATCAGCAAATGTCAAATTTACAAATATTATCTGTATAATCTACATATTTTTTTCTGTAGATTCAATAGAAATAATCTGCTGTCCATATTCCAGCAGATTAAATCTGTAAACTCTACAGATTTTTCTGTTGATTCAACAGATTTTTTTCTGCGTACAACGAAATTTCATAAGATTTTAGAATAAATGTTTTTCTGAAATATTAACCGTACACGGCTCCTACGGAGGACAAATGTCCCCCACGCGAAGTTCATCTCATTCACCTGAGCAAATATGCCTGATTTTCTGATTTTATTTAAACATTATTTTCAGCATCTTAACTTCGATAAAACAAAATTTTACATATATCATTCTCTTCAGCATTAAAAAACGACGAGAATGGTGTATATTAAAATATTTTTTCAATGAGAGGAAAGTGTTGTGCACAGGGAATCCAAATGGGGGACATTTGTCCCCCGTAGGAGCCGGTGAATGTAGAAAAATCAATAGGAGCCGTCTAGGGTTAATTATAATTAACCGCCAATGGAAATTAAATAAATAAGTTAATAATAAAATATTTTTTAAGTGCATACTTAAAAGATAGGTGGATAAAGATATTCTTCTTCTTTTTGAAGAATAATCTCCCATTATCTCCAATAATCTGTTGGAACATATAAAATATTCGGATCCTAGTTTGCCAAAATTATTGCTACATTTGAGTCTATTATTTGAACGTTGATAAGTCATCTTGTTCTACTGGCGCATTTTATTGGTTTTAGATTAATTGAAATTCTTTACTGCTTGATAAAATTGGCCTTCTAACTTTGTATTTTGCAAATTTAATATTTATAGACTTGGACCTACTTTAATAATTTACGTTGTTATAATAACTGTTTACAAGATATTCTGAATTAATTTTATTTATTTCTATGATATCAGTTCTTCTTTTCTTTAGCATTTGATTTTCTTCTATTGCATCTTGAACTTCTTCATTTATTGGTTTCAAAGTTGATTTGATTTCTATATCGTTGTTAGTATTCAATTCGGTTTTACTTTTCTTATTTTCTTTTTTAGAAACACTTTCTTTTTTTTTTCATAATTTTCTTCAAAATCACTTTTCGTGTCTACATATTCATGTTGAAAATGAATCAACTTTTTTCTAAAGCTCATTTTATTTCCCTGTTAGTCCTCGTTATCCGTTTTTTGCACTTTTGAAAATTTCTTTATTGTTTTTATTGAATCTATTTGTGCGTTGTTGTCTAGTTTTTGATCAATAAAACTATTCATAATTTTTTTCAGTTTTGAAGATTCAAAGTGTGTCTCTCTCCTACTTCTATTCTCCTGTCCATGTTTCTAAACATCTTAAATTAATATATTAGAGGCAGCATGAAAGTGTGTCAGATTTAATTAAAAAACTGGTATATTTTTATACTTAGAAAATATTTTATTTGGGAGCTTAATTAAATAACAAATTTAAGCTTTCGTTTCTTTTTCGCGAAATCGTTGATAATTGCATCGATATTCAAGTTTAAATCTCTGTGTATATTTAGGAGAGCTAACGCGGATAATCTTTCCTCCACCATTGAGGTACGTAACCAAGATTTTATTCTGTGTAGAGTAGAAATTAAACGATCTCCTCGCGGGAGCTACACTCACCCGGAGTCGCCATTATTTGTAAGAAAATTCTTACGTTAGGGTACAAATCTTGGTCGCATGTTTCAATGAAATGAGCTATCGACTCTGGTATGGCGGAATGTTTTTCACATTCTTTTTTCCATTTGGCCATCCAGAGTCGGTATTCGTTTATTACAGTTGATTCACTGTTGTTAATGAATGGTCGGTACATCTACACTACATTTTTCACTGTGTTGATTTCGATATCATTACCGCCACTGACAATGAGCTTTGGTTTAGATAGAAAAATTCCCAACTGAAATAGATCGAGTACCTCTGGAGACAGTCTCTCCTCTAAATCATTAGTAACGGAATCTAATAGGGGTATGTAAATTGACCTCCGGAAGTATTCTTCTGCCTGTAGATACAACTTTTGAATTTGGCACGTCAAAGTGCAAACATGCACGGAAAAAATTTGTTCCGGAAGAATTACCGAATTAGTTCAGAGACTGAGGATATGAGAATAATTCAGTAAAAGTTACGGATCTACTTATTTTAAATGTCACAGAACTTTTCTAAAGAGAATTACAGATAAATTTCGGGAGAATTAAAAATAATTCGGGAAGAATTCTTGGATAGTGCAGGAACTTTCTGAAGTGAGTTCGGTGAGAATCCAGTAGGGCGACTATAGGAATTACGGAGGAGTTCGGGAAAATTTCAAGGACGCCGCGCTATTTCAAACAGTAAAAAAAAATATTCCTATTTTTCTTTGTTTCGCGGGTAGAGATGATTTATAACATTAACATTATTAATCTGCATTGCATATTATTATTATTATAGTCGAGGATGAAACGTGCGCAGATGGACGACTGCGCATGCTGATTTACGGCAGAGTTCGGGAATTTTTTTAGTCCAAGATTCAGAATTCTCTTGGCAAGGAAATAATAAAAACTCTTTTAGATTCACGGAAATTCTCCTGAAGAATCTTGAGAAGATTATCGAACTGTTTTATATTTTCTTCGAAACTTATTCGTTATATTTCATTTTGACCTTTATAAAACACACTTTCAGTGTTTACTGTAAGTTCGGTAATTTTCTTAGAACGGTTCGAGCTATTTTCCTGAAAAGTTATTTGATATCTACCGAATTTTTCTCATATCCTCAGTCTCTGAACTAATTCGGTAATTCTTCCGGAACAAATTTTTTCCATGTGGGCAATGCATAAGGCTCGTCAAAACTTAAAATATTCAGTCTATTAACCTAAATTTAGGTTTTGAGCATGCCCACCTTGCCCATATCGGTGGATCCGCCTCTGGTTTTTTCTTCAATTTTCTTAACGCTAGAATGTGGGGCCTTTTTTCTTCCGTTAATATCTTAACATCTTCTTTTAATTTTCTCACCAGAGTCCCGGTAGAGTACCGTTCCTGTTCTTTCAATATGTCCACTTTTAAAGTTTTATTGTATGATTCTACATAAGCACTGCTAACTCTTGATACATTATTATCGAGAAAGTTGAGCATTAATGCTCCACATATTGATATGTACGGCATAAATTCTATAGTTACATCTTTAGCGAATTTTGGAGCAAAGTACATGTTTGTTATATCCTCACATGTTTTATCTTGCTCTTTCAAATTATTCTCAATGGTAATATATGTTACTCTACTTCCTTCGTATAACTCATGGAAATCTTTTTCCACTTGCGATTCACAAAATATTTTTTCTAACTCTTGAAGTTTATCGCTCACATTTTGAATTTCTTTTACTTTTTCATATTTTTTTGATATAATATAATAATATCTTTATGAAATCTTCATATAATATATCTAAATTGTATATATACTTACATAAAAATATTAGAGAAAAGTAATCTAATAAAAAGCACTTGATGTGCATATATTCTTTCATATTTTTTTAGATTTTTTTTACCCTCTGTGCATAATATGAGCTACACAAGACAATAATGAAATTAAATCTGAATGTCGCATTGCACCGTTAACGATATATTCAAAAGTCAAGTTTATGTATTGGATAATGTCGATTCCCTTGCTCCATTCAAATAGAATGGCATGATATATTTGCCCACGACCAATACTAGTGCTATTGCTACTATACAGAGTGTCTACCACTTATGAACGTGTCAGTACTAGGTGATAGAGGACAAAAAAAGAAACATAAAAGTCCTCTGGCAAAATTTGTTTTGGGTCTTAGTTTGGAAAAAATAAAGCTTCAAAGTTTAGCATAATGAACTTTTCTGTTTCTTTTTTTGTCCTCTATCACCCATTACCGGCACTTTCATAGGTGGTGGGATACCCTGTATTGATTTCAAAAGTAGCCATATATTCAACTCACTGATAGCAAAGTATTTAAAATCTTTTAACATTATAATAATTGATTTATAACATTTGTGGTCCGATGTTATCATTTCCAGTATTGGCGGACAACTTGCGAACTATACAATAATAATATATTCTACCACAATTGTACGGTTTTCTGTCAAGGGAATTCATGGAATCCATGTAAACAATTTTAAGTGACTTTTTTCAAGATTTTTCTCTTAAAACGAGTTTCGGTGTGAAATTAAACAGTTCTTCAGTGACGATATGGGGATGAAACTTTTTTTGGCGTCACACGCCATTATTTTCTAGTAATATTTGGAACTGAATCTGACAACAGAATATTTAGAGGGAACTTGGAAATTTTTTTCGAGATTTTTTATTTTATTACGAGTTTGGGGGTTGTAAAAATACATTTAAATACAAAATGTAACTTGTTTTTCATTTATTGTATTGTTTAATAGCTATTTAAGCGATAGAAAACGATTTATAATAAATTTTCCAAAAATTTGGATTTTCCTTTTTAAACGTTGCAAACGGTAGACAGTTACATGAAAATTTTGAAAACTTTCAAAATCTGCCCAAATCTTCGTACAGAAATTCTTCTTTGAATTATTTGGTCAGAAATTCAGCACAAATTCTGCCTTACGCAGATATACTGTTGCAATTTTCTGCAGAATTTTTTCAGTCTGCAGTCTACAGAAGTTATCATTTTAGCGGAAATTTTGCATTTGTTTTTTACTTGGGTCTGTATCAATCTTACGAGGAATCTTTACTTTTAAATAGAAAATAATAATTTGTTTGCAAAACTTCATGTGATCATCCTTGAAAGGGTAGAACCTATGAATTTCACCTCATTTCCCACTCGAATTTCACCGACAGGTTTTTCACTAATCACATTAATCACTGCGCATGCCATGGTACTGAGCAATTGGTGTGACATTTGAGAACAGAAATTTGGTGAAATTCGAGAGGGTCTCTGGTCTGGATTTCGTGAAATTCGGGAGGTTCAAGTGTAGTTTTTATATAAAAATGATTATATCAAAAGTATATACTCCCAGAAAATTTTCCTTGGCATGATAAATTATTTTATTATATCGGAGGTATAATAGCGTATTCAAATCTGCTAAACTAGAACACAGGATGCACGATATGAATCAAAGTTGAAGATCCCGCAGGGTCTTTGACAACTTTTTCATGCATTTTCAACCCATCACAATGAATGCAATCCAACCTCTGACGACAAAAATGGAATACCCGTGGATTAAGCCTGAGAAGTATTGTCCTGAAAGTTAATTTTAAACATCTTTCAAATTTTAATTTTAAAGACTGATTTTCGTAGAGAATTTCAAGGCCCATCTTTTTTTTCCTCTTGCAAAAATGTGTAGGTTTTGTAGTTTTGAAATAATCGGTAGAAAGTAGATTTTTCGCATACGAAAAATTCAGTTCTTTTTTCACTTCAACTCGTGATTGTTTAACCAATTTTCAAAATTTTTGCTTCCTAATAGAGGAAGTTTTGTAGTGGTGACGAAATCCAGTTTTTAAAAAAAGGTATTATTGAATATCTTGAGAACGCTTATAGATAAATTGATAAAATTTTGCATAGTTATTCCTCTATATACCAAGTTGAATTTCTTACAAAGGATAAACAAAATATTTAATTTTACAAGTTTGATGTACTTTTCTGGTTTTAGTGAAATTGATTTTTAGACTATAATTTCTCAAATAATAAAAATTTAAAGCTGATGTAAGGAAAATAAACTTTTTTTTGTGTTGACATGAATCAGGTGACCTAATATTAAGTAATACATTTGATTAATTAATTAATGCATTTTCTATGAGGAAGCAAAGTGCTCAGTGAATGAGCACAAAAGTTAATACAACTTCACAAAAAAGTTTTTGATTTTTTTTAGACTTTTTAGACTCAAAAAAGTTTTCTGCAAAGTTTTACCTCAATTACCTCAATGGTTACAATAATATGAATGTTTTAAAATCCAAGCGGCAATTAACGCTGTCCTAGCCGACTTGATCTTCATATCGTCTGCTACAATGCACTCATAGCCGAGAAAACTTCTTTGAACCTTAATGAATAACAACTTTCTCCATGGTAAGTTTTTCGTAACTTGAAATTCGCTCGATAAACGAAGCGCTTGAAGGTTGAAATAAATGATTTTTGAAAGGTCTCAAGAGAAATGAACAACTTTTTTGTTTCTAACAATATTTTTATTTTTCTTGTTCAGATGGCTTCAGAAGACTTAAACATGCCATTTAGTATTGAAGAAATCAAAAAATTCTGAAAATTGGCTAAACAGTCGTGAGCTGAAGTTCAAAAAGATTGGAATTTTTCGTTTAGGAAAAATCCACATTTTAGCAATTATTTCAAAAACTAAAAAACCGACAAATTTTTGAAAGAGTTGAAGAAGATACGCCTTAAAATTCTCTACATGAATCAGTGTTTAAAATTAAAATTCGAAAGATTTTTTAAATTAACATACAGGACAATATTTCTTACGCTGAATCGACGCGTATTTTGTTCGCCGGAGGTTCAATTACTAAAATTTTATTTACATCTAATTATAACATTAAAAAATAATAGCCTTATGACGTCTTACCCATACTGACATGTTACCCCTAATTGCTCTACATGAAAACGGAAAATTAGAGTCATTTTTTATTACTTATTTTAAAAAAGGCTACTATTTTTGCTACTTTTATTTTATTGTCAATAGACGCTTTTAACATTTTTCTAAGAGCCTTGAAGCAGTTGCATGCTTGGAAAAAGTATTTTCAGGGACTCATATTTAAAGCGGAACAACTTATTTAGTATGAAACTTTTCCATTTTTAAACATTTAACACTAAATAATCCTTTTTAGTTTAGAAAAATATGTTACACTAAGTTATTTAGAAATCTCAAAATTCTCACATAAAGAATGATGTTTTGAATTTCGTAAACCATGTTTCTGTTGTGAAAACTAAACTCAACTCATGAACTGAAACATTCTTCTTTGTATGTAATAGGTAACTGAAAGGAAGCACCCTTGTTTGACGCAAGAAAAGAAACATCAAATCTCCCACAAAGAATCCATTAGGGTAATTTAATATCCAGTATCAATAGAAGACCTGCAATGTATCATCAGAAAAAGGTTATAATGGATTCGCATAGAAATATCAAGTCTTGCAGCCCACATGTGTATAGTTGCTCTGAGTGAACTGGATTCTAATGATACTGGTGGTCGTAAACTATTATAGATTCTCAATATTATATCTCTATTTTTCAAAAATGTTGAACTATCTACGAGAAAATTGGATTAAGGGCATGTATTACTTATCCGATCCCTACCTTACCGACATTTTTTTCTCTGTAACGCTACGTCTATATTTATAAAGATATCAAATTGAAAATTTATAAAATTAAAGAAAATATGCTAATGTATGTTTGTCTGGTCTTAAATTTTTGTAAAAATAAAAAAAATTTTTTTGAACAAATTTTTTTTTTAAATGTCAATATTTAGGACCAGACAAACATACCTTAAGGCTTTAGCTTCAAATATAGAAATTTTCATTGTGGTATGTCAATACATGTAATCGTAGCGTTACAGAGAAAAATTGTCGATAAGGTAGGGATCGGGTAAGTAATACATTTGATACTTTTCCCATACAGTAGAGGATTTACTTCCAATTGATATGCGCCACTGAGAATTTCAAGGATTCATTAGAAGATGCCAAGAAACAAATAGTGGAGTTACATAATGACTATAAGATTCGAATTCAACCCTTTGTCATCATAAATGGTCCTTCACATCAGGACATCAAATCAGCCTATGTAGTACTTGATGAACAAGTGTACCAAGTAGCTACAAGTATTACTGCTGTCGATCTCTGCTTCAAGTACACAAAAATATTTCGAGAATCATTTTCACTTGTATGTAACCAGGTTTGGAAATTTTTGGAGAAAGAGGCTTATGAAAGTGATGTTCAATATTTTTATGGCGTTGCTGCGACTGTAATTGAACATTTACGAAAGTCATAATAATTAAATTATTTTTAGTCTTTAAGGAATTAAAAACATGAATTTGAGAATTATGTTAAATTTGGAAAATATGACAAAAAAATGGATAAAGAGATGATAAAGTTTACTCTTTCACTTTATAACAATCCCTTACTTTCATGGAAAGCTGTCGACGAAGTAATCGAAACTTTCGACAACTTCTTTTCCGAATTACTTATTCCATTCATGCAGGACCAAATGGAAAAAGAATTGAAACCGAAAACCGATGAGGTTTCTTATTACAAAGCTCGATTCATCTTGGAAAATAACAAACACATTTTCAAGCAATTTTCAACGGAAAATTTACGATTTAAAATGTACGAAGAAGAAAGTGTATGCATTTTGTTCAAATATCAGGTTCTCTTTGGTATACATCGTCATTTCCGTTTGAGCATAACATTTTTTTTGTAACGACTCAGTGAATGGTGCAAAGAGCGTTGAACAGCAAATAACAAAAAACTCACCCGCCTAGCTTATCAAGTTAAATCAAAAGATCCTAATGTTTTAAATGTTATTAAAGAATTTTGCGAAGATCTCTTCATTACAAAAACTGTGACCATAAGTGCTTTTAAATTAGAAAATTGTACATTCTTTGGACCATGTACCAAAAATAAGTTTCAGTTAGAACAAGAATTTGCGAGATATAAATTGAATAATCAAGTCCACAGCAGCACAAAATAGTTAATGTCTAATAAGTACAACGACACCATTGTCCAATTAACTAATGGAATAATCGCTTAAATCTTGGCAATGAACGTTTTAAATAATAAATATAGGTTTAAAATCAAGTAATTGATTCTTCAACCTTTGGTTGTCGGTGACTTGAAAGTGAATCACATCTGGAAGGTCACTAAAAACGTTGATCACATGCCGATTTCCTTATTAGAAATTAAGTCGAAAGTAGTGGATCTCGATTTTGCGGATAAACAATTTGTATGCACGATACCAAATTCTTTTGAAGCACAGTAGTTTACAATAAAGTTTTTTTTTAAACATATTTTAATTTAGCGTAATTTTTCTCCGTAGAATTTTTACGTTACATTTATGATAAATATTATAATGTAAGAGATAATAAACTGTAAAATTATGTTTTCACAAAAAAAGTTCTATAATTTTCTTTTTGTGTTGACAAATACACTTATTTTAAGTATTTCATATCATTAATTTTAATTAAAATTGTCTACATCATATAAACCTAAATTTTATTCAAAAATAATGCTTATAGATTCATTAAATTAATTTTATCAGATTGCATACTTAATATTTGTATCTTGATATATACACAGGAAATTATTATTATTATTATAGTTATATTTATATTCAAAATATAAAAATTCATTTCGCTCTTCAGAACATATTAAATTGACTTTCCCACTTTACCGGAAGGAATTAAATATAATTCCATTGTTTCGACTTCTTACCGACTGGATAGTATTAAAGTGTTACCATCTTTCGGTTTCGCAAAATCGAATTGTATGTAATTGGTTTGTTCAAAATTAGCATTTATCTGAAAGAATTAAATTGACTTCAATATGCGAGGATACCAGACGCTATTAGAGAGTATAACATTGACTTAAGTTTTTATCACTCTCAGCACCATTAAAATGTGTACACTCTCTCACCGAAAAAATCTTACGATTAAGAGGCAACACCACTCTAGCGGCCGAAAAAGAAGACTAATTTTGACAATTTATTTTGGGAGTATGGGAAAAAGAATAGAATTTCTTTTTAGAGGGTTCATTTAACACATATTAAAATATGAAAAAAAAAATTTTAATATTTTTTTCGTATAAAATGGTGGCAATACACATCAGTGATCACAGGACGTGGGATTTTTCGGCCCCCGCTCTACGATCTACAAGGTCATGCTATCTTTCTGTATCAATAGGTTAGTGACTCTTGCTAGAGAAAGAAAGCATGAGCTTGTAGGTCGTAGAGTGGGGGCCGAAAAATCCCACGTTCTGTGATCACTGATACACGTAATCTCTGGCAAAGTGTTCTTGAAAAGGTGCGCCGCGGGCGGACTCATATCTCAAAGACTGTGACACCTGGAATAAAACCCCAATATACTATTAGCTAGAGAAGTACGTAGGATTTTTTTATATCAAATTTTGTAGGAATGATGCACTTTAAAAAAAATGCATTTTTTGCCAAAAAAAGAGCAGTAAATTGTTTATAAAAAATGCAATTAACATTAAATCAAAAAACGACTACGTACTTATCTAGAGAATCTATTTGTGAAGCTACTGTAAAAATTAAAAGTCGATTCATGCATTCGTGTTGGAGCAATGAGTCCGCCGAGTTTGAAAAATGCCGTTTCGGCATTTTTGACCCCAAAACCAAATGGGTTTTTAGGGTCTCTCATTACGAATCCGATGTCAAAAATTTGATAAATAAAATGGCGGATCCAATATGGCGGACGAGTTTGTTAAATAAAAACTCCAAGGCGCTTCGGGAAAATTTTAAATTAAACATGTTAACATTTTTTTTCGCAATAGGACCAAGTGGGTATTGTTTTGAAGACTCTAAAGTACTGTTTAAGCTAAGAAAAAATCAGTCGATTCTTTGAAAATCCTAGAATGGTGTTAGGGTGCCTTCCTATGGTAGCAGAAAACGCAAAGCAGAAAGCAGAAAATCATCAGAGTGAAAGAGAGAGAAAATCTATCTATCTCTTTCACTCTTACGATTTTGTGCTTCCTGCTTTGTTTTTTCTGATTTCATATGACGGCACCCTTACCCCTTAAATGGGATTGAAGTGACACACAATTTCGTAACGATTAAATAAGGTACTAAAACGCTTATTTCAGAAACAGGATTGCTAACCGATTTATAAAAGATTTAAAATACGACCATATTTGTGCGCAATTTGATTCAGTTTAATAGAAATTTTGTTAACGGGAAAGTAAAATGAACGTATCTGCAGTTCGGATAAGTCATCTATCACTTTTACGTATGTAAAATAAAATTCATAAAAGCTTTTCTTTCTAGTTTGGTTTATAAACATGCCTTTCGAAATGCGAGATACATAGATAATAAATAGTATTAACCGACAACAAGAAAGCAGCTTTTATGAATTATATTTTAGATATAAAAAAGTGACAGGTGACTTATCCGAACTGCAGATACGCTCATTTTACCTTGCGCGGCAGTGTTTCCGTTAAAAAAGTGAAACCAGCTCGACATCACAATATCGCTGGGCCATATGACCACACCTCGCGTTTCCGCCATGGTTTCCGAAAACTTTCTTTTGATCTTTATCATTTTTATGAAATTTAAAGTGATTTCAGTTCTTTTAGGTTACTAGAAAAAAATTTTATTATAAAAATGTAAATATTTGTTAAATTAACGAGAGTGTAAAATTTTTAAAAAATTACAAATAACTCTGAGCTGAAAATGACATAAATGCATGGAAAAAAACGTGAAAATACAACTTTCTTTTAATAACAACTACTTTATCGTATTTTTTTTACAAAATATTAACCAAGAAAGTTTTGTATATTTCTTAAACCAATACATACTCTTGAAAAAGATTAAATGCTCCAGTTTTTAACAAAAATATTACGCTAATATTGTAATATTTTATTAATTATTATTCATACATTAAGGGGCTATGCTAATTTCTCGGACGAAAAAAACAGTAATTTTTGAAGATTTAAAAAAAGAAAACTACAAGTTTAATCTTTCTAAAATGCTTGCAGTATATATTGTACATGTCTTCACGTATTTATGATAAAATTTTCGTCAAAAAATATTCATTGGAAGCGGAGATACAAGGCGAACCGCAAAGGTCCTTTAAAAAAATTTGAAATACGGGTGACGGTGTCGGCCATGCAGAGTAGATGCTTTCAGATGATCAAGTCAACCTTCTGAGATGATCGAATCGATCCTCTGAAGTATAGGAGAGTCACGTGATCACATTAAGTAGCATGGCGGACAATGCTGTTTAGTTTTCGCTAATTTTTGTGAAGTACGCGGTCGTCAGATAACGACGCATCCTAAACCTTTTTTTTAGAAACTCACGCATAATTTTACATTCATTAGGATTTTTATGAATTTTTGTAGTGATTCTAATAAATCAGGATTCAATTATATACGTTTGATGGAGAGCTGGCAATGCAAGAAGGAAATTATAAAAATATTTGAAGGTATTTTTAAATTCATATAATAATTTGAAGTTACTACTGGTATAATTATATAATAAAGTGAAGAAAATTTACTTATAAAAAATTGCATGTTTTAAATTTATCTAAGCACACGGGAAGCGCAACATTGAAAAGGATATCAGTTTGCACTCTTTCTTTTTTTTTTTTGTCAAAATTTTTAAATGTATCATATGTATTGTTTCAAAATTTAAAGTAACTTATTATTATCCTTCTTCTCAAAAAGAAAAACATTTCTGATCAATCGTTGTGAACTGTGAAATTGTAATAGAATGCTGCCAAAAAGTTGTGAAATTTGGACGTACAGTTGTTTGAAAAGAGAAACAAAACGTATTTCAGAACCAAAATAGTAGAATCCTTTCCACGGTGCTGCAATATTATTATTTTTAGGTAATTGTGGAGAATAATAATATACCTTCGGCACTAGATTTTAGGATTTATAAGATAAGATATTTTGCCTGGGCACCAGATCTTTCTTGGATCAGTGTAACGAAATGGAAAATTATTTAAAGATAAGAAACAGTTAGGGCTTTCTTGGCCAACCAACTAAGAGAATTTAATTTAATCAGGGCTTTCTTGGCAAACCGATTAAAGAATTGAATCAGGACTTTTTTGGTCAACAAATTCAATTCAGATATGATAAGATAATTTAAGAAAAGAGAGATGTTATTCCTGAAATCAAATGAACCGGAATTTTACCTTCGGCTAGCAAGGCTTAACGCAGTTTGGTAGAGGGGGTGGTTCTCTGAAATTCGCTACAGGCTTCTTAATTCTGTAACGGGCAGACTTGTCGTCCGTCACATATTCCTATCCTTCAATTGCTATCGCTATCAATTTACGTCACCGAGCGGGCGGGGCGAGAGTTCTATCAGCCGACTTCCCCTACCACCCGCCGGCTACTTATTACGTAACTACAAGTGCTTAAAAGCATTGAATCGACGCGTTTTCAATCAGTTCGCTGAGGAGCAGCTAGTCTGCACTCAGTGAAACTCATCTGGTTTCTCTGCTAGCGGGTTACCACCATAGCAGAGCGACCGGGACGTAACCTGGACGTCTTCTTCAAGAAGATTCACTAGATGTACGACTGGTAGGTACCCCTATAGCCGTACACTCAGATATAAAGGATACGTCGGCTCTCACCGACCTATCCTGGGTCAATCTGGGGATAACTTCCAGAACCTGGGGAACTAAACATCCAATCTTTCCATCCTAAATATGTGAAACCATCTGATACCTGACCAGCGGGCACCCCATGGCCAGCTAACAGACGAAGAGAGTACGCCAGCCCAAAACCTGGCCTACTCCTGGTTCACTCCTGTCTCCCCCTAAATGCCATCCTGAGAGACCCACTCTACGTTTGACCAGCGAGCACCTCCATGGCCAATCTTAGAGTTAAAGGATGTGTTGATTTTATAGTCAACCCATCCTGGGGTATTCCTATCTAAACCGTACCTGGGGAACATCATCGTAAGAAGTCAAAAAGATAAATCATAATCTCCCTCTTCTTTCTCTCTCATCCGTACCGTACCGCATATCGCTTAGAGAGAGAAGGATTCAGGGTGCCGTCCTATGATATCAGAAAACACAAAGCAGAAACAAAGATATTATTACAATAGATGCGGTGCGTGTCTAGTTGCCCGTGACAAATCTAGTTGGCGCGAAAGTCTAAAAGTAGCAGGCTACCCCGCACTTTTCACCCCCGATTTACTTACCCCGTGGTAAATATAGAGGCGCTAGTGCGAGGACCCCTCGCACCTTTTACCCGCCGATTGCACCAGTCGAATCCCCACTGCACCCCCCGAACCGCTCTGAAACATTTAAAGACTAATCGTCTTGAATTGAAGATTTGCAAATCTTGTCGATTATGAAAATTTTTTTTTTACACCTATCAAATTCGAATTGGTACCATAGATTGTTAAACATGTAATATGAAAACCCTTTAAACATCAACCTCGAAAATTTATTTTTATATGAGTTTATGAAATGGAAAAGAAAATTTAAAAAACCTTTTTTTTTATAAAGTGGTTGAACCGATTTTGATGAAAAAATTGAAATAAATTTCCCACAATTAAAACACTAAAACCTGAGCGGGAAAAGCCGTACTACATGCTTATTTTGTTACGGTATTTAAAAATAGAATTTTTTAATAATAATAGGAACATGGTAATTGTTTTCATTTTTGAATGTTATGGCCATAATTTTTTAAACATTTGCTAAAAACATTTTTGGGTTGGAATTCTACTGAGACATTTATAAACAGATGATAAAAAATATTACCATATTCTAAGAACTTCATCAAAAAATCAATTACGAAATTTTCATTGAATTCAAAATTTTTCTATTTATTTATTATTAATGAATAAATCACAACTTGCAGACAAACATCTTATACGATAGTTAATAGATTTGTAAATGAAAAAAATGTTTGTTTAGATTGATTATACTTAAAGATATTTTTGATATATAAATATCTAATTTATACATAATTATGTAAATAAATTAATTTATAAGAAATACGAACTTTTGTTACCAGTAAATTTGTGGCTTTCTCCTCAAATTATAAATGGACAAAACTTTTATTATATTAGGATATACCAGCAGTAATTTTTAAATTTTTATAATATTGAAAAAAAAAATTTTTTTAAACAAATTGAATTTGTTTATATAATCAAACTAGCTGTTAAGTTGTATCAACTTTTGTACTCATTCAATGAGCACTTTGCTTCCTTAAGCAAATATGATTTGCTTCCTCATAAAGGAAGCATTAAGTATTCTTCACATCAGCATTAAATTTTGATTACTTGAGAATTTATATTCAAAAAATTCATTTTCGAAAATTACAATAAAGCATAACTTGCTTATTTTTTTATAAAATGCATTAATCTTTTAGGTGAATTGATTCGTCTATAGTTAATATTTAATGCAGTAATGTAAATTGTTATGTTATCAATCGATGTATTTCATTGTATTGCCTAAATTTAATTATTTTCAGGGTCTCAAAATATACCTAGCAACTAATTATGAGAGTCGATTTGCATTAAAATAAGGTGAAAACCTTGATCACAATTCACGAACTCATTTGGTGAGATCAGTAGTCGAATATTTATTCAAAACATTTTATATTGCAAACAGGTAATATATGTATAATATCTCACTATAACATCATGCATTCTGAGAATTTTCATATAGATTTTAAGGAAATATTAATAAATATTTTCAGAATAAACTCCACATTCTTTGAAAGAGCTGCTAAGGATATTGGCAATGAATACCCGAACGAGAGGACATCGATCTACTTTGTACCCGCAAAGCCCAAGACTAAGTATAGCTCCAGAAGGTATAATACTGGGAAAATCTGGAATAGATATCACAAAGTGCAGACAAATCTCGCTGGTTACATCGAAGAGGATGATTATATTGAAAATGTAGACTGTAATGATGTACAAAGTATGTTTCCTGAATAACACGTCAGGAACTTAAACAGTTAATACTTTAATATTTATTGCACGAATTAAGTAAGAATAATGTTTTCATTTTATTACAGATTCCGTTATCGTACCCAGTGAACGTTCGAAGGAAGATCGTATATGATCGCGGAGACATACTTCAACAATTCATTGTCGCTGTTGGAACTTCGATAAGAAGAATAGGCTCAATGTCTGTTTACGTTCATGGAGAAAAGTATTTGATGGACAATCCTGTACAAGCTCTTGATACTTGTTTCAAATTGTATCAAGCTCTCAATGTCGAGTACCCTAATACTTGTATGCAGTTTTGGAGTTTCATCCAACGTTACATTTACAACATAGAGCCGGTTTACAGTTGATCTATGCATTATGGAGCCTGCTCTAAAGTATATTTATTTTATTTGAATTTTTTTAAGATATTAGACATCTTTAATTTTTTCATTATATTTGTATTCTTCAAGATGGATAGTGGACTATTATAGAAAAAAAGCAGGAATTTGTTCTCAAATTAAAACAGTAAGGTGTCTACTGTACGGGAATTTAAGAAAATCAGGGAATTAAAAAAAATCTTAGAATTGTCCTTAATTCTATTTTCGATGCAAGAAGCGGATTTCCGGTTTGAAAAAAGCTTTTCCGGATAATCAATCTAAATATTTTTATTTGACACTTTAAACTTTTGTTAAATTTCTTGCAATCTTTTGAATTATTTTGAAATCCTTTAAAAAAAAACATTAAAATCCCATCAATTACTTAGTAATTCCATAAAATCACTTGAATTCTTAAAAATCATGTAAAATTTCTTGAAAATCCATCAACTGGACATCTGAAGTTTTTTGAAATCCCTTTAACTTCTTTAAACTTATTAACTTATTAACTTAACATTTTTGAAAATCTCTTGAAATCCTTTGAAGTTTTTAAAAATCTGTTACGTCATAACTCTGAAAAATTGTTTCTAATAATTGCACATTTAAAATAGCTTACAAAGGGTCAGCATTTCTTTCTATCCGATTGTAAGTATTTACGAGTCTATAATCTGTATTTTGTCACGTCGTTTCAGAAGCTTAAGGATTATATTATAAATTTAACTTGAACACCGTATTTACACGTTTTCGTCCAGATTGCATTTATATATTATACTTTATTATTAATTTATTACAATTTATTTAAAAATAATACTTTTTTGTTTTTTAATAATTGATAAGAATTTTAATTTCAGCAAGAAAAAAGTAGAGCAGTTGAGTTTCAATGAATG
The DNA here is from genome assembly GCA_900474275.1 of Synergus japonicus. Classification (NCBI taxonomy): domain Eukaryota; kingdom Metazoa; phylum Arthropoda; class Insecta; order Hymenoptera; family Cynipidae; genus Synergus; species Synergus japonicus. Next base: position 2,571 of record UCOH01011428.1, on the reverse strand, counting down.
CGTCAAAATAAATTTATGTCAGCCATTACAGTATTTATTGTCATTAAAAAAAGTGAAAGGTAATTTTTTTTATAAAAATAGGCGAGGAATAGGTACCTATTGAAAAATACGGTGAGAGTTGTAATTTATCGATCCAGAATTGATTAATATCTGATGTTGATCCAAAATATCTATTTTCAATCATTTTCAAAGTTTTTTTAACCATATTCGTACCAGTTTGAAGAAGAAACAGTTTTACACTTGAACAAGGATTTACTCTCTTCTTTAAAACTTTCATGGTATACTTTAAACTAATGCTACGGTATATTTGATTATGAACACCTTTTGCAGCATCAACAATTTTTAATAAATCACCGTTACCGGATTCAAAGGCAAATGCATTGTGACTCCAGAGAGGTCCCCAATCATAAACGCTTCTTGCAAAATGTAGAAGTAAATGTACGTTAAACGTCATAGCTACTTTGGAGTATAATATTTCAGTCCGGGCAACAAACTCATGTATTAATCTGTCAGCGCGATCGACTTTCCAAGTTTAAATGTTTCCCTTTAGTAGAAGGTATATGGCTTCTACAAATAATGCCCAATCTGCTAAAAACTCCGTTAATAAAAAATTTTGAAGAATTGGTAAACTATAAAATAAAATCCAATTCTCCCATTCCCTCGATTTCCAATATTCTTTATCAGAAAATGATCGAGTTAACCTGCCTATTTGATTAGGTGCTTTAATATTCTTTACGAGTGCATCTATTTCAGCGATATATTTTTTAGGGAGTATTTCAGCTTTTTTCTTATTTCCGAACAACATCGTAGCAAACTGTTTCGCTACTCCAGAGAAACAATGCATGCTATCAGGTATACATGCAAAAATAATATCGAAGTACATTAAATTTATTAGGGGAGATGCATTTTTTACTCCAAGATAAGGTTTTTTATTTAAAGTTGCTTTTCTCATATGCTTGACAGTATCTTCAGCATTTCTTTCTTTTGACACTTTATTCAACAACGGATATTTAATGTTCCCACTACGCCGATTATTTTCATTATTCAATACCCACTCACCAGGATGAAGACACTGATTACAACAATAAGAACCATTAAATTGAGTAAATCCTTGTACAGGTGCACGGGCAACTGAATCAACACAGCACATTAATGCGAAAATCTTAATAGACATTTTAACACCATCTATTATGCATTGAACTCCTTTTGTTGAAAGGACGTTCATGGTTTCTACAAATGGTTCGAGAAATGCTTGCATAGTTGGCTTGTCCTTTCCAAACCAAAGAACGACTAAAATCAACTCTTTAGTTCTAACATCATTAGGTAATTCATTTACCATTAGATATATGGGCCAAATAGAGCACGAGGAACTTTCAAATAATGGTGCTCCATCAGTATTGAAAGTAACGGTAGCATATCTCTTTTTGTCCTCTTCACTTAGTTGTTTTACAAAATGACGATATCTTTTTCCATCATAAAGGTCTTGAATCTGCCCTTTTACGTCAATTCTGTCATTTGTAACATATTTGTAATAATTACTGTTTAATTCTATCAATTTAGAAATAGGATCGGAAAAATTTAGCATAATAAAAAAATCTTTATAAGTGCTGTCTTTAACGTTGATTTTCGCTTTACAAAATGAACAGTTCACTAAATGATCCATCCGTTTAAATTTACCTATGTACCCACCACATTGTGTGCACATTGCATGTATATTTACATAACTACTAGGACAAAATAGTTTGTCAATTAAATACTTACTAGCTGGTAAAATATTTTCGTCGAAAATACAATTTATCAAGTAAAACAAATCGTAAATTGCATTGGGCTGAAGTATCAGACGTCTAAGTCAGACGGTTATTTTTTTTTTTCCTATACATTTAAAATGGAAAATAAAGTATCAATAAACTATTTACTGAAGCCCTGACGCAATTTATCAGCTTAAAAACATTCCAAAAAACAACAACAATATTTTTTTGATACTCAATCGGTACTTCGTATATTTTTTCAAAAACTAATAAAACGTACCTATTTAAACATACAGGGCTTCAAAGGTACCCTTGAAAGGTAGTGTAATTCATAAACAAATTCTATTTTGCATTACCGCGGGGGATGTGAGACGGAAAAAACCACCCTCCCAAGCGTTTTCTGAACTTAGACGGTCGATTTTCTCCAAGAAAAAATAAAACGTACCTATTTAAACATACAGGGCTTCAAAGGTACCCTTGAAAGGTAGTGTAATTCATAAACAATTTCTATTTTGCATTACCGCGGGGGATGTGAGACGGAAAAAACCACCCTCCCAAGCGTTTTCTGAACTTAGACGGTCGATTTTCTCCAAGAAAAAATAAAACGTACCTATTTAAACATACAGGGCTTCAAAGGTACCCTTGAAAGGTAGTGTAATTCATAAACAAATTCTATTTTGCATTACCGCGGGGGATGTGAGACGGAAAAAACCACCCTCCCAAGCGTTTTCTGAACTTAGACGGTCGATTTTCTCCAAGAAAAAATAAAACGTACCTATTTAAACATACAGGGCTTCAAAGGTACCCTTGAAAGGTAGTGTAA
>UCOH01011427.1:0-29703 GCA_900474275.1 Synergus japonicus | reverse complement strand
ATTTTATAGAGCAATGAAAATCATTTCAATTCTAAAGCACAGTTTCTAAATTATATACATTTCAAAAACAGATACAACATATCAATTTTTATTATACTATAAGTTTAGTATATACTATAGTACATACTATAAATTTAGTATACTTATAAGTTAAATAAAATCTTTGTTTTATATGAATTTCAAAAAATTACGATTTGGCGCCACTAAAATAGGGCGGCTTACAGCGCCTCTATAGGGATGTGCTGGCGAAAGCTGAAATAGTAGCTATATATATTGTATATATATGCACTATGCACAAACTCGACTTGTGAGCCCCCTACAAGAATGTGCAGGAACTAATCCCTATGCCGCATCTTTGATTTTATGGAAACCAGGGTTGGGTAGATATGTTGGGGGGGGGGGAAATCATACATTCGACTTCCCCAATAATAAAGAAATTATACCAGAGTTGTTCCCAATAGTAAAAAAATTCCTTTCCTCAAATTTCACATCAATTGCGCATGTGTGACATCAAATACGAATGCCACTAATCAGATGCCGAGCCCAACGCATGTGCAGTAGTTATCAAGTGTTAATTTTGAGATATTCTGTTTACTATTGGGAACGAAATGTCATTACTATTTGGAACATATTACTATTGGGAACATTACTATTGGGAAGTCGAGTGTACATGATTACATGAATCACTGGACATAGACAACACGATGCTGTGTTGACAAAGTGCGCGCGCATCTATTGCCAACCGTAGAATTAGTATTTGTCGTATTTGTACAGCGGAACACCAACGCAATAAAAATTCTGCTGTTGGTAATAGATGCACGAGCACTTTATCGACACAGCATCGTCACTGTGTCCATGTAAATTTCTGTGTCATGTCAGCTTTTCAATCCAATTGTGAGCGCACCTTGAAGGTGCAGTCACGAAGCCATTGACATATAGAAATGTTCTGCGAGACGCTGTAGGAAAGCGCGTGCTAGTGCGTCAGAGAGAGAAGTTGCAAAGGGTTGAATGTTTGTCCCTTTCTCGCCAAAGCTAATTGGTTGAGAGCATTTTCGATAGGTGGAGCTTGGTGGAGCTCAACCAATCAGCTTCGGCGAGAAAGGGACAAACATACATCCCTTTGCAACTTCTCTCTCTGATGTATTATCACGCTCTTTCCTACAGTGTCCCGCAGTCTATTTCTATATGTTGATGCACGAAACATTCCTTCGTGGGTAGTCTAGAGTTCGAAAATTCTGAGCCATTTAAATTTGGAGAAGATAAGGGTCGAATCCCATGCACGCGCAAAATGCAAAGCGCAAAACGAACAACCAATGACAGAGAATCTTTGAGCCTACATGGGACGGCACCCTCATGGTGCCGTCCTATGGTAACAGAAAACACAAATCAGAAAGCAGAAAATCATTAGAGTGAAAGAGAGAAAAAATCTGCGTGTCTTTTTCACTCTTATGATTTTCTCTCTCTTTCACTCTAATGATTTTCTTCTTTCTGCTTTGCGTTTTCTGCCGACATGCGACGGCACCTCAGGGTCAAAGGAGAACGTTGCCGTATGTTACCGAGAATAGGAGAATTAATCGAGAATTTATGAGAATATTAATTTTTTAATTTTATTTCTTGTTTTTGAATTTGAATAACGTTTATATTCAATAGAGTTAAACATAAGTAGCAATAAAAACTAGAAATAAAAAATTAGTTACGCCGAATAACGCCTTGTTAGGAAGAATTTCGAAAAAATATCTGTCATTTCGATAACGCGCGAAATTCAAGTTATAATAGTTATAAAAATTGTACAAATTATTAAATTAATTATAATTCATTAATATTGTTAGTAGCAATTATTATTATATTATATGCCTTCCTTTCTTTTGCATTGTAAACATTTTGACCCGTTCCTGGTTTCCATTAGAATCTATCCTCTAGGGTAAAGATATTATTTGTCGTAGAAGCGGTGCTGGCCTAGTAACCTAATATTTTTGTAGTTGGCGATTCAGTCGAAAGTATTCAGGCTACTCCGCAGCGCGGGGTAGCCCGACACTTTCGACTGGCGCGCCAACTACAAAAATATTTGGTTACTAAATCAGCACCGCATTTGTCACCGGTTTTTAGCGTCTGCTAGACCAGTACAGCATCTACTATAATAAGATCTTTAACTAGAGTTCGAAAATTTTCGGTAATTTATGTTTTGTACTTCTCTTTCCTATAGCGCCATCTTTGTCTAGAAAAAGACATCGCTATAGGAAAAGGAAGGACAAAAAATAAATTAACGAGAATTTTCGAACTCTATCCTTAACTAATAAATAACTAAAATTTAATTATGTAAATAATGTAAATAATAACAATTTTTCTGAAAATCATAAATTCTTAAATTCTCTTAAATTCTTTTAAATTTTCATAAATTCTGTCATATTCTCAGTCATATAACCTGGATTTAAGTTCTAGAGAATTCAAGAACACTAGTCAAGCAGTCCATTTCTATATGTCGATGACCTTAAGGATGCCGCCGTCCCGTGCGAGCGCAAAACGCAAAACGTAAAATGAACAGCCAATTGCAGAACACGTTTAGATTTCTGTCTTCTCAAAGATTCTCTATCATTGGCTATTTGTCTTGCGCTTTGCAAATGTACGTTATCCAGTAACTTACTAAAATTACCTTATGTTACCAGGGTAACTTACTCGACTTTAAACTCTAGCTGTCAAATGCTTCCTCTTTTCCCACCACTTGAATCTAACAAACAAAGTTACAAAGCTTGATCGCACCATTGTCCCCACCCCTCACTCTGAAGTTCCCACTGATACATCTGACAGTACACGGTCAGTCAGTTCCTGTTGCAAGTCGTCGAGAGCAACGTTATCAGGCGAGTCCTTCTCCTTTTTTAATAACATTAAAGCCCATATTTATTTTATTTATCCATCATCTTATCACGACTTGCTCTTTTGTGCTAATCCTTTGTGAAACTCAAGTCTTTTTAAGGAAATTCTGCCTCTTCATATTCATTGTTACGAAAATGGGAGATCCTAAGTCAAAATTGACTAGTTTACGCGTCAAACGTCATTGCATTAGCAGCAACGCAATGGTCAATACTAGACATTGGAAATAGTTCTAAAGCTGAAAACTTTCTTTGTTCTCTTGGATACAAGCTTAAATTAGGTCGATGTGAGTAGGAAAAGATTTTGATTTGCTTTCTTCTGTCTCCTCGCGAGTGATATCTAAAAAATTACCTTTGAATTTTCTTTCTTTATTATCATCACATACCCGCTTTGTATAAGTGCTAGCAAGAGTTGGCAAGGTTGCTCGTTATGTGCACATATATGCGTGTGTGAATGTGTGTTTCTCTTTCTATTCTATGTGTTTCTATATGTACGTTTGAGTCAGAGTGACAGATGAGAGCGAGCTTTGTTGTTAGTTGCATAGTTTTTGGGTTTCTAGTGTTCTCCCATTTACTAAGGATTTTAGGAAGCAGGTAGGATACGTAGGATGTTAAATATGGATTTTTTGAGTAGTCGAGTGGTCGAGTCGTCTATTCTGGCATACAGTCAAAACTGCAATTTAGTTTCATTATAGAATGCACATAAATGAACTACTTCTTCGCTTTAAATACTCAATATTTAATCCGAGGCAATTTTCTGTGCATTACTGTGTATTACCATTTCATATTTCACGGAAACGTAATCATAAATCTCATCAGTTAGATGTTTTTTTTTCTTTTTTATTTGTGCGTAGATTATAGTCGTAAGAGATACTGTTTATGTATAATTATCAGTAAAGTCAATGATCTACTTTACCGTCCTTTTTTTTCTTCCTTTCTTTCTTTCTTTCTATCTTTCAGACAAAATATAGTCCGAGCTTTGAGTTAAAAATTGAATGAGAAGTAAAAAAAGTAAAATTTCGAAAACTGAAAAATCTCGGGGTAAATTTCGATTCTTCATCCTATAGTAAACTGTTAGATGTGTCAGTTGTGCGTGAGGAAGAAATTCATTCTATATATGTAGGACTTAGCGATTGCTTTTATTATAATGCCGTCTGTTAAGGGTATGCTCTGCCCCGTGGTTTGTAAAAATTTGAGTAGTAATGTTAAAAAAAAATCCGATCCCTACTTTACCGACTTAGCTTTTTTTCAAAATTTCTACTCAAATTTTAAAACGCAATTTAGTGGCTCATTTTCAATATCCCAAAGTTTGAAAGCGATATATCATCTCGTTTGACCATGGTGGCTTCGAAAAAAATGTTCACAAACCACGGGGCAGAGCATGCCCATAAAGGATCGAATCTTCGGAAGTACGGAGAATAACAATTTGTTTCTAAAATAAACAAAGCTAACACATTCTCTCTGATGAGAGTGTAAAAAATAGTTTACTTTTTCAAATATTAAATTGTAAAATAATATTTTCATGTTGAATAAAGAATATAAAATGAAATTATTTGTAAAAAAGCTAAAAATAGACATAATGATTTTGTCGAATGTAAAATTGTATGGGTTTGTATTTAACAATGTGCGGAACATTTAATTTTCATCTGCTGCCCTTGCTTTTATTAACGAAATTCCGACAATGTAATTGCTTATCGAGCTAAGCTAAACACGTGTATTATTTTCGTTTTTGTCGTGAATGTCATTGATTCGACAGAAAAACTGTAAAGTTGCATCAACTTTTGAACTCATTCAACGAGCACCTTGCTTCCTCATAGAGGAAGTATTATTAAATCAAATGTATTAAGGCCATTTATTGAGATATCAAATTGAAAATTTCTGAAATTGAAGCTAAAGCACTAAGGTACGTTTATCTGGTCTTAAATATTGACATTTGTAAAAAAAATTTTTTTGAAAAATTATTTTTTTATTTTTACAAAAATTTAAGACCAGATAAACATACCTTAGCATATTTTCTTTTATTTTAGAAATTTTCTATTTGATATCTCAATAAATGTAGCCGTAACGTTGCAGACAAGAAAATGTCGGTAAGGTAGGTATCGGGTAAATCTTATATGGCCCTAATATTAGGTCACCTGAATCTTGTAAGCAAAAAAATTTTGTTTTCTTTACATCAGCCTTAAATTTGTTTTTTTGAGAAATTATAGTCGAAAAATTAATCTTTAATAAATTACAAGTAATCGTAACTTTCTTATTTTTCAATGAAATACATTAATCATTTAGACCAAACAATTCATCTTAACATAAAGAACCTTCATTTTCCTTACATCAGCTTTAAATTGTGATTATTTATTATTATTTATATATATATATATATATAATTATCCTTTCAAAGTTTGAAATGAAAATTCATTTATTTTGTCCTGAAATTTGATTTATAATATAAAGCAATATTTGTAATAAAGATAAAGACTTAAGCTTTATTTTGAGACGAGAAAAAAAGAAAAGATGCCTTTTTTCAAAAAAAAATATTTTCTTTTCACAAAAATCGGTCAAATTTTCAATTAAAAAAAAATGGTTATTACCATTCGATAGATCACGAAAAAAGCTATCAAAAACATGTGTGTTCTGCGCACCGATACTTATTTATCCCCACCGCCAACTATGTTTTCTGGCTCACACCTCCTCCAGCGGATGTGAGTGTCCTTATTAGAGTGTTCTTGGGTGCGAGTTACTTCACGACTTTCGACTTACCTAACTGCTCAGTAAAATTTAAAGAGCCAAAAGGACGAAATAAGGAAAAGAAACGTTTCTCGTTATATCATATGAAACTTTAGCGAACTTTCGAATAATTTTTCAATTTCTTAAAATGTTAGGTCCAGTTGCGAAACCAAAAAAAGAACGATGTTTTTCAAATTTTTCTTATTGAAAATAGGTTTTATTACTTATTGAAGAATGTTATACAGTTCGAATAATACACGGAAAAAATTTGTTCCGGAAGAATTACCGAATTAGTTCAGAGACTGAGGATATAAGAAAAATTCGGTAGATATCAAATAACTTTTCAGAAAAATAGCTCGAACCGTTCTAAGAAAATTACCGAACTCACAGTAAATACTGACTTTATAGAGATCAAAATGAAATATAATGAATCAGTTTCGAAGAAAATGTAAAACAGTTCGATAATCTTCACAAGACTTTTCAGGAGAATTTCCATGTAGCTAAAAGAGTTTTTATTATTCCCCTGCCAAGATAATTCTGAATCTTGGACTGGAAAAATTCCCGAACTCTGCCGTAAATAAGAATGTGCACGAGACGTGCGCCATAAATCGTTTCGCACGATATCTCTGAAACGGCTCAATTGTTCATTATCAAAATTTAAAGAGTTATTTTAAACATAATTTTGAAATTCTTGAATAAGGAATTAAGTCAAAATTTTAATTTTCAAGAAAATGCACAACATTTTTATTTTCCTTTAAAAATGGCTCATTTTTCGGTTAAAAAATAACTGGTTAAAATTTGGTAATGATCTGTTGAGCCATTTTAAAGATACCATGCCCACCGCAAAACACCTCTTTTTAACCTCCTAATCTCTTAATAAGAATGATTCATCAAAGTTAATCATTCTTTAACTTTAACTACATCGAGGGCACTCGACCCCCGAGTGGTGCCATCGATCAGGAGATGAGTGTAATCTTAAGGAAGTATTTTTCCTAAATCTTTTAAAGTTTGCTACGCTCTTTATAATTATGAGAATTTTACTGTATATTATTAAAGTTTACCAAACTGTCATCATATGATATAACATTCGGTATTTTACTGATTACTACAAGAAAATGAAAAAATCACCAACTTGTTCTTATATCCCAACTTTGTTGAAAAGTTTGGTAAAGTTTTACAAACACATTTTCTCCATGTAGAAGCAGTTCGATATAATCGCAAACTTTTTTTTATGATAGGAATTTCACAATAATTTATATGATATATTTTACTTTGGATCATACAAATTTTTAATCTTTGTCATAATTTACATAGATACTCAATACTAAAAAATGCATTTTTAAGCAAATTTTTTTACTCGTCTTGAAGGAAAAAATTTATGGCTACCCTTTAAGAAGAGAAATGAATTGACTTGTAGACTGTTGCGTATTGTTTAAAACACAAACATCCTCCTACACAACTGATATCACTGTATGTCTATTTCTGTTGCATCTCGTCCAAGTTTCATTAGCGCACACTGTTTTATTTTAATCGCGTGACATCCTCATTTCATAATATCCAATTCGTGTCCAACAGTTGATGTTGTAATGAATACTAGAATCTTTGCATCTTTCTGCTTTGCTTGATAATATATTAAAATAATAATTTGTGCTTATTCCATTTATTAATTAACTTTACAAATACTTTGCTATACATTTTTATGCGTGCATAATTAAATTATGTGCCCAAGGCTTCTACTAATATCTACAGGGCGGGTCATTTTAATCGAATCACCTAAATTTCTCGGAACCTAAGCAAGATAGAGAGAAATGCTTTAGACAAAACTTGAAGAGGACAGAGGTCGTCCGTCATTTTTAACATTGAAGTCAATTAAAGGTAATTTGAAATCCACAAAGTTTTCCGGGAATTTATATCATTCTTGTAGTAAATTTAAAACGAGGAATTCAATGGTGACTTTGAAATTCATTTTCAAGGTCATTTGAAGGTCAACTTTGTTTTTTAAGTAGGAACTTCAATTTTTGACGAAGGTTTCAAAAAGAGCGGTAAAGTCTACGTTTAGATGAGGCATTCTTTTTGAGGTCCGTTTGCGTTTGTTAAGGCAAGATCGTGTAGGGATCCAGCCAATCAAGGCAAGATCGGGTAGGGATCCAACCATTCAAGGTAAGATCGTGCAGAGATCCAACCATTCAAGGTAAGATCGTATAGAGATACAGTCAGTCAAAGCATGATCGTATAGAGATCCAGCCAGTTGAGGCAAGATCGTGTACGGATCCAGTCAATCAAGGAAAGATCGTGTAGGGATTCAACCAGTCAAGAAAAGATCGTGTAGAAGTCCAACCAGTCAAGGCAAGATAGTGTAGGGATCCAGCCAGTCAAAATCGTTTACTTGAAATGCATCAATTTAAGACGTGGACGTAGTAAGGATTGTTTCCTTTTCACGGAGAAAAAAATCGGACTCTTATAGTATGCTAGGCTCTTTCTTTTATAGCATGGAACATTTAAACATTTGTAGCATGAAATGTCTTCTACTATAAGAGAACAAAACGCAGGCCATTATAGATAGAGTTACATGCGTTTAAAGCAGTTGTGCAATGCGAAAATAGTTCGAACTTCACCTTACTACGGTTGTAGGAAAGTAATCCTTTTTGGGTATGAGTACTCTTATAACAGAAATGTTAAGCCACGCCTACCGGCAGTAAAGTCGATCTGTCTCTTTAAGCATGAGGGGATCCTTGCTCAAAGTGAATGGATTTTTTACCAGGATAGCAAAGAAAGAATCCTGCTACAAGAGTACGATAGGTACTCTTACTATTGTAGGTGGATTTTTTTCTCCGTGTAGGGTGCCGGATTACAGTGAGTCCCCTCGCCTCTCACTATTCTTAATATTATTAATTTATGTAACTTCAATGCAAATGTTCAAAGTTGCCTCCATTTGCTTGAAGGCATAACATTAAACGTCTCTGGAAATGACGGACGGCGTCAAGCAAAGTTTGTCTTGGAATTGCAGACCATGCTCGACGAATGCAATCTTGATGTTTTCTCTAGTTGTGGGCTGTTGTTCAAATACAACACTTTTAAAATAGCCCCATAAGTAAAAGTCTAGGGATTTGAGGTCGGGTGAACAAGCAGGCCAGTTAACCGGACCTCCTCGTCCAATCCATCTACCATTATAACAATATTCATCCAAAAAAGCCCGTACGATTAAAGCGAAATGTGGTACTGCACCATCTTGCTGGAACCACATTCTTCATCGCGTTTCTAAATAAAAATCTTCCACCAATTGAGTCAGCTGATCTCTTAGTAAATGTAAATAGGTATGCCTATTAACGTTTTCCTCAAAAAAGTAAAAAACGATCAAATAACCGTTGACGATTCCACAGCATAGCATAAGACTCCAACGCCTTCGATGATTTACAGTTCTTTACCAATGAGGATTCTCATCCCACCAATAAGGTTTCTTATATTTACGTGTGTAGTAAGAGTTCGATCGAAGACATTCTTTATCTAAATTTAATAAAAGTGGCTAACACCTCAAACATGGCTGAATATCATCCCAATAAGATTGTGGACTTTGTTCTGGATATGTAGGGATTTGGGAGGTTGCGATTGTGATAAAGGACTGAGTATTCTCGACAATTTAATATTTTGGAAACGGTGTAAGTTTGAACGATATAAGTGATTAATGTGAGGGTATACATCTACTCTCAGGGGTTTGAGTATGTGAGTGTGTGATCTTTGGCGCCTCGCCTTTTTTGCCTCGGAGATGAGCTCGAGCATTGGAATAAAACCATTTAACAGTTTCGTGATGCACATGGCTGACGAAGATTGGGAGACCCACGAGGAAGCGCATGGTTTGATAATGGTTTTAGAGGAAAATCATAACGATTATCGTGATGTACCAAGACTGTACACTGATGAACGCTTTCCTGATAGACGAAACTCAAATCATTGGACAATAATTCGTTTAACTCGAAAAGCTCGTGATGGACATAGTATGGTTCGCCAACGCAGGAACGACGAATACGACAAAAATAATGCACATATTGTTACTGTTTTTGCAATCATTCATCTCGATTCTCACATCAGCAGTCGCTGAGTTGAAAGAGAAATTGGTATACCAAGAACTTTTTTGAAAATTCTTAGAGCCCACAGATATCATGCTTATCATATTACTTTGGTTCAATAGTTACAAGTTCATCATTTTCAACAGCGAATTATGTTTTGCCAATTGGCTTTGCAGATAATAGGAAATGATCAACATTTTTTTAACATTGTCCCTTTTTCTGATGAGGCTAAGTTTCAAAGTGACGGAAAACTCAACAAGCATAATTGCCATTATTGGTCGGATGAGAATCCTCATTGGTAAAGAACTGTAAATCATCGAAGGCGTTGGAGTCTTATGCTATGCTGTGGAATAGTCAACGGTTATTTGATCGGTTCTTACTTTTTTGAGGAAAACTTTAATAGGCATCACTATTTACATTTACTAAGAGATCAGCTGACTGAATTGGTGGAAGATTTTTATTTAGAAACGCGATGAAGAATGTGGCTCCAGCAAGATGGTGCAGTACCATATTTCGCTTTAATCATACAAGCTTTTTTGGATGAACATTGTTATAATGGTAGATGGATTGGACGAGGATTTCCGGTTAACTGGCCTGCTTATTCACCCGACCTCACATCCCTAGACTTTTACTTATGGGGCTATTTGAAAAGTGTTGTATTTGAACAACAGTCCTCAACTAAAGAAAACATCAAGATCGCATTCATCGAGCATGAGCTGCAATTCCAAGACAAACTTTGCTTGACATCGTCCGTCATTTATAGAGAAAAGTGTACGGAATTAACCAAAAATAACTATTTGATTACTAGTCTTCATCTGAAAGTTCTAGTTTATCCAAATAATTTCTAGGAAGATGAAGCTCTTCACATTCATCGGGTGATTCTTCTTCAGTATCTGACTCCTCTAATTCTGGATGGCTGACATTAGTACCTAAAATCTTTGTTTTTTACTTTAGAACAGGTAAGAACAAAGATAACAGGATCGATAGACGCAATAATAGCAGAAATAATAGTCAATTAAACAATCTTCAGGACTTATTCAACAGGTCAATGGATTCATCGGATCCGATTATTTCTACAAGAAGTATAAAGTCTCGAATATGTCATGAGAAACAGTTAGTGCTCCCGAAAGCAGTACAATACTTAGTTCTTATTCCAAAAGAAAGTATTAATGTCAGCCATCCAGAATTAAAGGAGTCAGATACTGAAGAAGAATCACTTGATGAATGTGGAGAGCTTGATCTTCCTAGATGGTAGACTTTTTGAAATTTGGCCAAAGTTTAGGTCGCCTGGCCCATAGTGCGCTTGGGCCTGTTTCTTTTGCAAGTGAAAACGGGCAAAATGGGGCATCTGGCTTAATTTCTATATTATAGTGAACAAAATGGTACCTTGTTTTCCTCTTTTGAGTGTGAAGTTTTGTAATGGATAGAATCGAAAGCACTCACTTGTGAAAAATACCAGTTTAGTAAAGCATTCTAAAAATATATATTTTTTTTTCATTTTTATTAATTATCTTCTGATGTTGGACGTGAATCGGACTTTTGTAACTTTGAGCGCTACGTTTATCGAGGGAATTTTGAAACTAGATATAATAAATGTATACACTAAGTTTTAAATGATTTCAACAGTAATTAGCCAAGTTACGACGATTTTTGTTTTCATAACTTATTGATTTTAGTTCAAATTTTTCAGTTTATCATTTTTCCTACTAAGAATAATTATGGGACAAAAAAACTGTAAAGGAAAAAAAGTCCCATTTTCTCATTCTCTAAAAGCCCGTATTTAAAAAAAAATTATTTCCGCAACTTTGGAAATATAAGTTCTCTGACACAAACGGACAATAATTATGTGGCTGTTCGAGGGTTGGGCGAGTTATTGTATGGGAAGGCCAAATTCTATTAATTAATTCAATGATTTGCATTTATATTACTTTCACTAAATAAGAATCAAGAAATATTCACATATACAAGAACAAAATTGTTGATCCATGCCCGGCGACTTACAGAGCATTTTGGATTGTGGATGATTGCCAAAATCTTGTGAAATATTAACTACCTCTGATTTTTAGAGGTAGTTTATATATATAAAATACCTCTGATTTTTAGAGATAGTTTATATATATAAAATACCTCCGTATTTTACACTTCTAAAAAAAGTTGAATAAAATGCATCAGTGTTCTGTTAACATATTTTCTTTTAACTTTTATTCACTAAAAAATTCCATTGAAGCCGTATTATAAGCCGAACTCACTCAACTAAGACCACAACTACTTCTAAACTATTAAATATTTTCATCTGATACTTTCCAAAAAAAAACCTTATTAAATTGTTCTTCGCATTTTTCTGGCGAGAATTTCAAAATTCCTTCGATAAACGAAACGCATGAAGTTACAAAATTCCGATTCACACCGAGCATCAGAAAAAAATTAATAACAATTTTTTAAAATAAATTTTTGAATTCCTATTACTCTATCAATCGAAGGACATCCAAAAGCACATTACCTAAAATTTTCATTTATAAATCCCAAAAACTGACGAACTAAACACGAGCTAAAGTGAAACACGGATTAAAATCGATTTTTTTCTGAACAGTCTTTTGGCATTAGATACCCCTATTTTATGCGATGCTCTGTGATGGGGGTGACTCGCGTTTTGAACAGGATTAGAGCTTCTCGAAGTGACCACCAAAAGTGGAGTGTGATGATCAGAGGGTATATGGTTTGTTTACAGTTTTTATATTTGCGCTATATTTTTTGACACTTAACCTCTGTCAGTTCGTAATGCAACAAAATTTCGACATTTTTACGGTCATACGGTTATGTGTCTATGAAACGATCATTATTATTTTAATTTCTAATGATACGATATTAATAAATAATCATGAATGTGGCACAGAATACATTTTGAGGTTAGTTTAGCTTCGACTCTCTACCCTCCGATCGTTCCGCTCTACCCTTTTGGTGGCTACTTAGAGAAGCTCTAATCGTATTTAAAACGCGAGTCATCGCTCTGATGCCCCTACCACCGGAGATTCTGAACCTGTTTATACGACCGTACTCAGAATTGAATATTACTCGAAATCTTTTCTATTTATGAAGTTTCTAAATTAAATAAAGAAGATTCTTCATAGCATAAAAACGCATAATTTTGGAAAATTTTTATTTTTGCTTGGAAGTTTTGTTTTTAATTGACAAAAATTCAAAACTGTTAATACATTTTACAATAATTTATTGTTTTATTACACTATCAGACAGAAGTTTTTTTTTTTTTTTTAACTAAATTAAAAGCTATCAAAATGAGTCCAGGACGAAGTTACTCTTTGTTTAAAATTGCAAAGAACGTCAGATCTCAATGTCTTGTAAAAATATCAATAACTTTCGAATACTGAACATTTTTTTAATTTCTTGTACTGTGATATCAATCCTTGTTCAGGATTTGACCGTTAGTGAGGAGAGGGAAGCAGAACGAAGTCTGAGAGAGTGAGAAAGGAAAATAGGAAAAAGGGTTTTCCTACTTAACCTGGGATGATTACTTCAGAATGTTTTATGATAGGAGGAGGTTAGGTGAAAGACAAGTGTACAGAATTTTAGTCAAGACATAATGTTTATTTATCTAGAGTACAATTGGCATTTTCCTTGGGACTTAGTACAGACGACGACAAACGTTCGTTATAGGTTTTAACGGACGAGTTTTTGCTGGAGGAGAGGAAGAGATGGGGGAATAGTGGAGGGGAATGTCGCGGATGTCCTCAGATTCAGGGGGAGGAGTGTTCTTTATAGGGGAGATAATGCGGTGGGGTATCTGGAAATTAGCTAGGATTGTGGATACAGGAGAAAGGTTAAGGGAAAGGGGAGGAAAGGCAAGGGAAGCGGGAGGTCGGTTATGTCTCCGTGGTGATCTCTCCCGATCTGAATTTTGTACCTCCGAAGGGTTCGCGCTTCGAGATACGAGGTTATGTTTGGCTCAGTGTGGCTTCTAGACGGATGAACAAAAGTAAGCCGTTTCAATGACAGAGGTAGCAGGGTCGACCTAACGGGCCTCGAGGAGTATCCGGGCTCGTTGAGTGTGGGCCGTGAACGATAAGCAGCGGCTTGGGCCTGGTTCCTTCTTTGCCTATAATTCTAAAAAGGGGTAGAATATAAATGATCGGAGTGGGAGGTGATTAGTGATGAAGAATATGCTACTCCTTACCTCCAGGGAATGAGCGGCGACCCTCCGTGTGATAAACAGGATGGGTGGCACCAGCGGACAATCTCTGGTGTCGTGGGTAGCGGCAGTTTTTTTTTATAAATAATTACTGAATAAGGCACTAAGGAAAGTGGGAGTAGTTCTTAGTAAGGACTCACCATTCTTGTAGAAATCAAAGAAAATCGTTAATTGCCAGAGAAAAGAATCAAGTTTACAAAAATGGAGACGCTAGAGATTCGCGTCGCTTGACAATGCAAAAAAAGTGTGAACTAAGCTATTGTAAGGTAAATTTTGAGTCTGTGCAGGTAGTCCAAAGTCCCTGAGAGTTTTTAGGTCGGGGAAAACCACAAAAAAAAGAGGATAACGATGTCGAGCGGTATGCCGTTCGGGTGTTGCACCTACTGGTATGCCAGTGAGGCGATGTGCTGGGTCCCAGTGTTATGCCAACGGGTCAGCTTGTTCGGAAAACGGTATGCCGCCTCCCAAACGATCTGAGGATTTCTGGTCGCGCACACCTTTTTATACTCTCAGGGTCTGAAGGGTTTGCAAGGTGAGGGAAGAACCCTTTTGGTGGGAGATGTGTGGAAAACGCTTTCTCGGCATCCGCGCTTTTCCGAGTCCCCATCACGCGGTATTCGCCGTGTTAGTAGAAATGGTCTTCGCCGCGCTGTCTGAGTATTTTGAGGCGAAGATTCTTCCTACTTTTTTTGTCTGAATTATTCTATTTTATTTTTTATATTTATTTAAATTTATTTCCGAGATAGCAATGTCGTTTTGGGTTTTTGCCCCTGGGCATATATAAACATATTTTAAAATTAAAGGCGCGCGGGTTACATTGCACGGCCCATTTTCTTGTCTCATATCGTTTTTCTCTGAAATATAAATGATTATTACATATTTTGAATTATATAATCTTATTTATTTGCCAAGATGACTTTATTAAAATTTGAAGAAATAAATAAATAAAAAGAAATAAATGACAAACATCATTGTTGAAAATTTAAATTACTAATAAATAAGATTATTAAATTAAATTTTTTCGGACAGTACTAATTATTTGTCTATCGATTATAAAATCGTTTTCGAAAGGAAATTTGACGCAGAATACGAGAAAAATACTAAAAAAATGATTCATGGATGGGACAATTATTAAAAATCGATTTAAATATTTAAACTGTTTATAACAATTTGAATTTGTTCATATTTTTTTAAAAGTATTTTTTATTAAAGTTCGTTCGTTTATCTTTAAAATGATGAAAAAATATTCCTAACTCAAATAGAACCAAAGTTATTAATTTTTAAAAAATAATCCAAGCCAAAAATCACCAAATTTTCAAATTTTCAATCCTTATTTCCCAAAAAATTGAAGAAAAAAAATCTACGAATACGTATCTCTTCTCTTTAGATGAAGAGCCCGTAAAAAAAAGTTTTAGTTGAACCAATAATGCGTCGGTCAATTTTCGTCCAAATCTGTATGGTTTGTAAAAGAACGTCTGTATGGCAAAATTTCAATTAAAGGAAGGCGATTGTATATTTTAAAATAATATTTTTAAAAATTACCATAAGTCGAAATTGATCATGGCGCGTGCTTCAACCCGTGCATGACATTCTAGTAATAATAAAATGTATTATTATTTATAGACGGATAATATCAAGGATAACGGGATGCTGAGCAGCTTAGCAAACTATTTACTTCGGAGTAGTGCTTCTGGTGCACATGATTCAAGGGAGGACATTGTCGAAAATGTCGACATTCCAATTGAAGCCAGACTCAGACAAGTGGAAGTTGAGGGAAATGACTGGATCCTCATTGACCGAACTGGTAATTACATTAAACAGATAAGTCAAGAATCGATTAAATCTAATAAGGGATTGTCTATTAATTACGTAAGTAATTTTAGTTTGTGAGTAACGAAATAGTTTACTTCTCACATAAAACGGAGAAAGCATTGATACTGAGTGCTTCTCCCTACTTAAAATGACAGGTACAATCCAGATAACAACCGGATAAAAGTGGGAACGTATCTGGTTGTTCTGGGCATAGACCCTAGTTTTTGTCCCCGGTTTCTATCCGGTATTGTACCCGGGTTTTATCTGGTTCGATATTATGTTCGAACTCGGTTCCTACATGTGTCTTATCCGGGGCTGTGTGGTCCCTACCAGGTTTGTATCCGGTGTTTCAGAATATTTGTACCCGGTTCTTATCGTGTACCTATTCGAAATGCATCCAGGTTTTTATCTCGGTTTATATTCGGTATTTAACCGGGTTATACCTGAGGCAATATGATTTTTGTACCCGGTCCCTACATGGGTCTTATCCAGGGCTGTGTAGTTTCTACCAGGTTTGTATCTGATGTTTCAAAATACCTCTACCCGTTCTTTCCGAATTATACCCGGTTTTTGTCCCTAGTTTCTATTCGGTACTTGACGGGGTTCTACCCGGTATGATATAATTTTTGTATCCGGTTACTACATGGGTCTTATCCGGAGCTGTGTGGTTTCTATCTGTTGCGTTAACAATGAATAAAATACGTATATAAAATTTTTCATATTTTTAATGTTTACTTTTGCAAACCCTAAAACCGTAGAATTGATTGATATAATAGAATATTTCATTGTCAGAACAAAAATTTTTGCTACAAAAAAACTACAGTCTATCGATACTGTAGTACTATATATAGTACTATAATAATAGTATAATATATTATATATTATACTATTATAATATTAATTATATATAACAAAAATTCTTATTGAATAAAGGCCTCATGTCTATAAAAATACCTTCAAGAATTTCGTCTATTACTAAGATGCATTAAAAAAATTGATGTAATAAAAACTTTGATAGTGTTAGTTTTGTATAATATTTTGTATAAGTTTAGATACCATATAAATTTCTCGAAAATTGAAAAAAATTTGACTGATTGACAATTAAAAATTTTTGTGGCATGGATTGCTGTCCAGTCCCAAATCTGGGCCAGACATTGATTACATTCGTTAATCAATTTGTATCTATTCAAAAATTCTTGTAAGTATAAAATTAACGATTTTAACCTCTTTTTATGAAATTAAAACCCTAATTTTTATATTTCTCCTACACTCGGTTCTTATTTTTGCAAATGATAAGGCAACAACCTTCAACATTTTCTGGTCGGCTTCAATATCCAAGCTCCTTTAATTCTGATGAAGTCTGCTAATATAAAAACTGAAAAAACAAATAAATAAAATCAAAAATTCAAAAAAATTACGTACCTTACGTTGACAGGATAAGAACCAGGTGGAAACCTAGTTGGTTATCTACGAATAAATACTGGATATGTATCGGATAGAAACGCACTTTCGAAATTTCTTATAGAGACCTAGTTGAACCCGGGTTGAAACTCATTTTTGTATTTCAATTCTGGTTCCATTCGTCGGATAGGAACCGGGTAGGAACGGGTAGTACGCGCAAATTTAAATCACAGACAGGTTAAAAACCGTATCAAACCGGATAAGACTCCAAATGGGTACTTACTCGGTTTATATCCGGTTTCTATTTGATTTCAACTTGGCATTTTAAGCAGAGTACGAAAATTCATGCTTCTAACACTCGGAGCTTCTAAAGGCCAATCCACATATAAGCATAACTGGAGACGTCCCGTTAAACAGCCCGTCAGGGTGAAATCCTATGCAGGCGCAAAATGCAAAGCGCAAAACGAACAGCCAATGATAGAGAATCTTTGAGAAGACAGAAATCTAAAAGTTTTACAATTGGCTGTTCATTTTACGCTTTGTGTTTTGCGCCCACATGGGACAGCATCCTCATGACGGGCCGTCTTAGCAATGCGGGCTAGTGATGCTAAATTCGCTCTAGGGGAAATAAAATTCATAGAATAAGAACATGGACGCTGCACATTAGAGCAGTGCTCTCAAAATTGGCTCCCTGCGTGCGCAGCGCGTGTTGGCTTTCCACTGGAGAAATTCTGCCATTGGCTGTAATGTGGCACGTGATTTAAAATCGAATTAAAAAGTCAATGGCAGAATTTCTCCAATGGGAAACCAACACACGCTGCGCGCGCAGGGAGCCAATTTTGAGAGCACTGCATCAGAGCGAAATTGGCATTACTAGCCCATATCGCTAATACGGTCCATCATGACGGGCTGTTAGATGGGACGTCTCCAGTTAAGTTTATATGCGGATTGACCTTAAGGTGAGTCCACAATAGAGACTAAGCTCGTGATTTTCAACGTGACGTTTATACTTACGTTCGCTTTTACGTCACAAGCACGCTAGTTCAACACTGCTACCAATGGTCGTAAAGTTTTGACGTGCTCCATGTTTCACTGCTTCGTGGTTCATGGAGCATTCAAAACTCTGTGATAGTTGGTTGCTGCCAACTATCAAGGCGCCTTCACACCTTTTGTATTTGCGGTCCTAACCTAAAAAGAAGTGACACAAGTGTTGTCAGTGACACAACTGAGTTGTCACTTCTTTTGAGGTTAGGACTGTTATGTCCTGTTATGCAGAACCGAAGATTTTAAATATCTTTGCTAAAACTGTTTAGCAATACCGCTTTCATTTTTTTTAATAAATAAGAATATTAAGCAATTCACTATTACTATCAATAAAGTGACATTTTAGTTGTAAATATGTACTTTAGAGTTTTTAAAATAAGATCACATTTAAAAGTTCCCGCCAATGAAAACTGTTTTAAAACATTTTCCGACTTGGAAAAATTAGGTGTGAATGGATATTTCTTAGCGTTGTTCAGTCGACGACCAAAATTCAAAAGGTGTGAAGGCGCCTTGACAGAGTTTTGACTGCTTATGACGTAAAAACGAATTTATGTGAGAACGTCATGTCGAACGTTAGGAGCTTAGTCTATTGTCGACTCACTATCGCATGGTGAGTACATACGTGAGTTTCATGAATTCAGCACATGAGGTCTCGCTTTAATTACACGCGATTGGCGCTCACATTTTGAGCACGTGATGGTCTGTTTACTCCTCTGTCCGCCCTACCAGGTCGGACTGAAAGTACATGAGAGGAGAATGAAGGACTCTTATGTACTTTCTGTCTGACCTGGTAGGGCGGACAGAGGTATAAACGCAACATGAGGCTCGATATTTATAACCCAAATTCGTTGAAATATCTAGTACATGCTTTTTTCCGCAATCAAAGTCCACGTAGTTCATCTCCGTGTTGGTATTTGATTACTTTTTTTATGTTTGTCTGTTTAACAAAAAGTTACATTTTATCGTCTTGACCTCCGCAAAAAATTTTGTTTCGAAACTTGCATATTCTTTAGCAAAGAAAAGCTGGTATTCAATCGAACTGATGGTGCTGTTCCATGGCAGCAGAGAACGCAAAACAGAAAATCGTAAGAGTGAAATTGACAAATATAGTTACTCTCTCTTTTACTCTTAGGGCGATGTCCGATGGATCCGAAATGCGTTTCGTTTTTACGCAAAAACGTGAACATGAGAGAGATAGTAGGACACTGTAAAAAATTATCTGGGGATAATTACGGACAATTCGTGAAATTAAAGCGCCTATCTATGTAAATTTACATAATTCCATAAATTTACACTGATGTACGATGTGATTTTTCGTAAAGTGTGTAAATTTACCTCTATCAGCGTTGGACCGAAAATGACGTTTGTCCAGCGATTTAAAATCGCATCGTCCGTCGACTGAATTTTCCGAACGTAAACTGAAATTTAGTTTTAGGTTACGATAAAATTCCGGCTTATCTGTAAATTTCCGAATGAGAATTTATTTTCCATTTCAAATATTATATTCGTGTTATCTTGTTCGATAAAAGAAACTTGTAAATCTTTTCACGAAGCTTCGTGAAATAAATACTTAAATATTTAATAAAAGGAAATGTATCAGTGTTCCATGTTCAATAAAAATAAAACAAATGCCTTTACTTTTGGCATTTTTCATAAATATGT
Organism: Synergus japonicus; assembly: GCA_900474275.1. Classification (NCBI taxonomy): domain Eukaryota; kingdom Metazoa; phylum Arthropoda; class Insecta; order Hymenoptera; family Cynipidae; genus Synergus; species Synergus japonicus. The sequence continues at coordinate 9,928 of UCOH01011427.1, read as the reverse complement.
ATATCGTATTTAATAATATGTAACTTATTTTAATGTATACAATTTAGATGTTTTGAATGTACTTTTATTTTAAAACACAACTCTTCAAAATAGGTTATCATAATAAAAAATATGTAAATTAAATCATGAAGGGTTTATAAAAATTGTTTAATTTTCGGTGATTACTTCGTGTTCAATTTTAAAGTGTAAATAAATAATTCTTATATAATAATAATAATATATAATATTATATAATTTTTATAAACCTTTCACGATTTGTATTTTAAAGTGAAAGTACATTCAAAATCAGTTAATGAATGAAAGTGTGATTTACACCCATTGACTGAATTTTCAGTTCAAATCCGGAATTTTCCTTCCATGATGCATAAAATTACTGACATGGTTAGGAATAATACGCAGCTATTCGTAACATTCCATTACATAATGGGGCTGCGTCCCTTTGATGGTGGTTCCACAATAGACTTAATTCAGTCGACGTATGCGTAAGAGTGGAATCCCATGCTCAGTGCAAAATGAACAACGAATGACAGAGAATCTTTGAGAAGACAGAAATCTAAAAGTATAAGACGGCACTATAAGGGTGCCGTCCTATGATAGCAGAAAACGCAAAGCAGAAAGCAGAAAATTATAAGAGTGAAAGAGAGAGAGAAAATCTGCCTGTCTCTTTCACTCTAATGATTTTCTGCTCTCTGCTTACTCCTTTGCGTTTTCTGCTATCATAGGACGGCACCCTAATGCCTACGGCTGCATTAGCATTAGCGTCTACACACGGTGCTCGAGCATCCTATTACCAACTACATTTTTTGCTAAAGTGAGGTGATTTCAGTGGCCCTAACTTGAGTCCTGTACTCTACTGCGCATGTCTCGCACTCGTTATCTGATTGGTTTCTATTCGCGCGCAGTTTGAAAAGCTAAGAAATATTATTTTTATCGTTTATTATAAATAATGTCGTTTTAACTCTCAAAAATGTTTATTTAATAAATATTTACATAATAAACATTTGTAGGAGTTAAAACGACATTATTTATAATTTTATAATAAAAAATAAACATAATATTTTTTAGAATTTCAAACTGCGCGCGAATAGCAATCATATAGATACCGAGTGCGACGTATGCGCAATAGAGTACTTATAGAAATCAGAGTTGGTCGTCATATTTGCAATACAAAACAGGAAGGCAACGTTGAACATTACTGGTCTGTTACTGTACAGTGTTCGTCATGTATTCCTTAACATTTTACACTAGATTTTTGCATTGAATCCGAATCCAGTGTCCGTTTGGCTCCATCACGTCAAATTTAAGGGCGTTTGAAGGTCAAATCAGCAAAACAATCGATCGAAAGAAGATGACTACCATTTATATGGTTTGAGGACCGCTGAATCCGAAACTGGAATCCGTTTGATTCCATAATGTCTGCATCAATTCAAGGTCAAATTTGCATAATGTGAAAAAAGTTATTTTTTAACTGCAGATTTTAAAAGAACGAAAAATTTTACGTTCAGATACGATATCTACTATTTTTCAAATGATGATCCTAAAGGTAATTTTGAGGTTAATTTATGTTCGTAACCTGAGAGTTCGTATGGCGATTGCAAAATGATCAAAGTATGTATTCGTCAAATTGAGGTCAATCAATTCTTGAGAGGCGATGACTACTGTTTCTATTGTTTTGAGGGTCGTTAAATCTGAAATCTTTCTCGGAATTGCTCCAAGGTTATCCTGATCACAAGTGATATGTGCACAATTCGTGAAACTTCTGTTAAGACATATATCGAATTTGCCATGCATTACCTTCCTAAAGATGACGATACTCCAAGATGCAAACAACGTTTCGTGATATTGCAAAAATTCACACTTTTCTTGTTTTGTATTGAACCCTTTTGTCTTCAAAAGATCTGTGTTACGGATTTCTCTTCCTCTTTTGTGTTTTTAACTCGTTGTCCATCTTAAGCATCCAACAAAAATCTGCCATCATGTTTAGATTCCACTTTCCTTGATACCGACAATCCATTTCCTTAATATCTTGATGACACCATTCACCCTGTTTTTACTGTAGTTTCCGAGATTTTCTGGGAAGTAATCAAGATGAGAATCTAGAAAATGCTATTTCAACTTCTTGAAATTCTGATTTTCTTATAAATTCTCTGAGATTTTTTGGAAACTTGACCATTCATCCATCTCTTCAGGCTTCATTTTTGTGACAAATTTTTCATGTCTGAACAAAGTGCGAATTTGAGAACCATCGAAAATACTTTCTTTTAGTTTGGCATCACTTATGCCTAGAAATTTCTCCCCTAAGTATCCGAAACATTCACCATCCTTGTCCAGAGCATAGACGAACTGCTTCATGAGATCAAGTTTGATATGAAGAGGTGGAAGTAAAATTTGTAACGGATCTATGTTTTTGATCCCTGCATGAAAACTGGTTGTTTTTTTTTATGTTTTTGGTTCCTAGATTATGAAACTTTGGTTAAAGATTTGTTGAAAAACTTCAAGAAGTTGAAATTGCATTTTCTATATTCTCATCTTGATTACTTCCCAGAAAATCTCGGAAACTACAGTAAAAACAGGGTGAATGGTGTCATCAAGATATTAAGGAAATGGATTGTCGTTATCAAGGAAAGTGGAATCTAAACATGATGGCAGATTTTTGTTGGATGCTTAAGATGGACAACGAGTTAAAAACGCAAAAAAGGAAGAGAAATCCGTAACACAGATCTTTTGAAGACAAAAGGGTTCAATATAAAAGAAGCAAAGTGTGAATTTTTGCAATATCACGAAACGTTGTTTGCATCTTGGAGTATCGTCATCTTTATGAAGGTAATGCATGGCAAATTCGATATATGTCTGAACAGAAGTGGGCTAAGTGGCCATGCTCGTGGCAGTGGTAGCACTGAGTTTCAGCAGTTAATGCTTTTACCCGGCAACTCAATCATCCCACTTTGAGTCTTGACACTTTCTCCACAAGGGTGGACTTTCCCAACGACGCAACGCATTGCGGATCCATGGGTCGACACCCTCACATATTATATACGTAGAAGTGACTGAATGTAATTTCCTCTAGAGCCATCTAGCAGATCCTCGAAAGTTTAAGATCAGTTAATAGATGACAATCCAGATGATTGAGATATTTTATTTTCATTTATGTGTTTATCTTGGTTTTTTATTGAATTCTTCATAAAATTTTGGTTTGATGAAAAAACGGCAGCAATCATTTTTATAAATTCAAAAAAAGACCAACAGGGAGAAGTGGAGAGAACGCGTATTTTGCGCCACGAAGCGGACCCTTCCAAGAGGATCAGAGTACATATATTCTCTCAATTGGGCGTATACTACATTTCACTGCCTATCCAGCTTAACTGAGGAGTTCCTAGCGTCGTGCAATCACTTAAAAGGGTATGTCTCTAAACCTGGAATTACAACATTACCTAATTGAAACTGGGGCTACATCATAATTTTGTGCTTATTTTATGCTAATTTAGGCTAAAAATTTTTTATTTTGTGCTCCGTAATTTTTTGAAAAAATGCATGGTAATGCCAGCTTCAGTTTAAGCTAGAATTCCGGTATCAGTAACTTCCAAATTATTATTCATATGAAATTCTTCCTTGCACCAGAATTAAGTTAAGTAATTGTATTATTTATTAATTGTATCTCGATTTAGCCTAGGTCGGATATTCTATCAATTTTATTTTTTCTAAACGGGATTTTTCCATTTCCCATACATTTTCTACTTTTAAAGTATTACTCAAAAACAATTCTTCTTTGCACAGGAATTAAGTGCTCATTTAGTGCTCTAGATCTAGCCTATTTGGGAAATTTTAACTCTTTTATTTTTTTTTAAACGGGATTTTTCCATTTCCCATACATTTTCTACTTCTAAAGTATTACTCAAAAACAATTCTTCTTTGGACCGGAATTAAGTGCTCATTTAGTGCTCTCGATTTGACCTATTTCGGAAATTCTAAGCCTTTTATTTTTTTTTTTAACGTGATTTTCCCATTTCTCATACATTTTCCACTTCTACAGTATTACTTTAGAAGTGGAATCGTGTATTACTTACGTAAGGTAAGTATTGCCTATTTCAGAAGTTCTAACTGCTCTTTTAAAAAAAGAAATAAAAGAGTTAGAATTTCCGAAATAGGTCAGATCGAGAGCACTAAATGAGCCCTTAATTCCCCTGCAAGGAAGAATTGTTTTTGAGTAATACTTTAGAAGTGGAAAATGTATGGGAAATGGAAAAATCCCGTTCTAATAAAAAAATAAGAGTTAGAATTTCCGAAATAGGCTAGATCTAGAGCACTAAATGAGCACTTAATTCCGGTCCAAAGAAATATTTTTTTTTTTTTTTTTATTAAAATTTTAAAAGTGGAAAATGTATGGGAAATGGAAAAATCCCATTTAAATAAAAAAATAAAAGACTTAGAATTTCCGAAACAGTCTAGATCGAGAGCACTAAATGAGCACTTAATTCCTGAGCAAAGAAGAATTGTTTTTGAGTAATAATTTAAAAGTGGAAAATGTATGGGAAATGGAAAAATCCCGTTTAAAAAAATAAAATTGATAGAATATCCGACCTAGGCTAGATCGAGAGCACTTAATGAGCACTTAATTCTGGTGCAAGGAAGAATTTCATATGAATAATAATTTGGAAGTTACTGATACCGGAATTCCAGCTTAAACTATAGCTGGCATTACGATGCATTTTTTCAAAAAATTACGGAGCACAAAATTTAAAATTTTCAGCATAAATTAGCACAAAATAAGCACTAAATTATGATGTAGCCCCCATTTCAATTAGGTGATGTTGTAATTCCAGGTTTAGGGACATTAAAAGGGTTATTCTCCGTGATAAGTATCGATTTTCGCTAGAGCTTAGAGCATGTTGAGGATAAATGCTCGCTAGGCTCAGCGCCAGGAGTCCGATTAACATGTGCTCTGATAATACACACGTGTGTAAACTCTCATTACAAATTCTTAATGTAAATTTTGTTCATTTTGATTGGAGGTCGTTTTTCCTTTCTTATTTTTCTTTTAGCTAAATTTTTTATGTATCTCAGTTTTATTTCACCTTTTCACCTTTTTTAAGTACAGTAAGTACAGTGATGAATGATGTTTTTTATTTTAATATTTTACAGTTGAGGGCATCTCTTCTTTGGATGAATCGTGGTATGTCACACCGCCCGCTTGTTTTACGCGAGCAAGCCCTGTACACCTAGAAACATCACCCCTGGAAGACCTACTTATAGAACATCCCAGTATGTCTGTTTATCGAGCTGCTGCACCTCCCATTGTCCCTGATATTCCATCCCATACTTCTGACTCTTCTGAAGAATATACTAGATCTCTACTTTCTTCAAAGCGAGGTATACGGGAAGAACTTAGAGGATCCGGAAATTTCGATCCAAGCACGATCACAATCACAAGCACGAACACGAACTTAGAAATGCCAAGGAGACCAACAAGTATACATGATTTTAAAACAACGCCAATTGAGAAAACTGCAGCAATTGTGCACCTTCGATCTGCTCAAAAGGTAAGAAAACAAACTCCTGAATTAAAGTCTGTTAAGTGTAGTTTTTTAAACTTTTTTTTTAAATTTCAGTTTTTCCGAGTAGTTCACTATTTACAAGGTTGCCACAAGATTCAATTTTATCATTTCCTTGACATTTCTCTGACTTTCAGACAAATTCTATTTGAAAAATATTTAAAATGTCAACAAATTTTAAGGAAAAATGCTCTTGAAACTTTTCAAAAACTTCGTACAATATCACTTTAATTCTTTTCAAATTTAACATCTCTTTACAACACTTAAAATTCGAAAAAACCTTTCAAATTTACGACAACCTTGTAAATCTCTTACAATTCATTGAAATTTCTTAAAATTCTTAGAAATCCCTTAAAATTCGCTGAAATCTTTTTAAATTACTAGAAACATTTTCAAATTCCTTAAAACTTTACTATAATATTTAAAATCCCATAAAATGACATAAATTCTTTAAAATCTATTAAAACTCCATGAAATCGTTTACAATTTCACAAAATCTTTTACGTTAAAACCTTTAAATAAAAATTCTTGGAAATAAAAGCTTCATAAAATCCTTTAAAAATCAAATATAAATTAAAAATTTTTTTTAATTCTACGAGGAATATTTAACTATCTTAAAATCATTTTAAAAATGTCAAAATTGCTTTCAATTTTTACAAGCTTCTTAAAATTTTTGAGAACCTCTTGAAATTCCATAAAATTCTAAAAAAAAGGCCTATTTTCTATAATTTTTTTATAAGATACAGTGTAAGGCGGGGCTTGGCTTCTAACCACGAAACTACGTCTCGACAACCCTAGTATCCGATAAATTTGAGGAACTCAAATTTGTAATGTGCCAGTTATTTATTTAGAATAAATAACGATGAGTTCCAGTTCTATAAATCCTGAAATATCCTTAAGCAGAACAACTACTAGCTCAGGTCATCGCAACATCTCAAGGTCACGGGTACATTGCGGAAGGAAAACGTAGCTAGATTTCTTGAGAAACCAATTATATATTTAATACACGGAAATCGGAACAATAATCATTTGAATCATAAGAGAGAATCACATGGTGATTCACAATTTTGTTAGTTTGATGTACAAGAAACAGTTCGGAAACTAAATTTGATTCTAATTTATATAATAATAAAAAAGGGCAAATATTAAAGACAAATGTTTAATTTAAATCAAAGTGAGTGACGCTCAGGGAACGAGGTGGAAATTCGTTGACAGGTGGACGGAAGTCTGTCAACCACCTTTATGGAAACTGAGTCCGACGCAGCCAATCCCAGTAGTTATCGAAATCATGTGACTAGTGACGTAGTACAGACAAGTTCTGTCTTTAGTCACCAGTATAGCTACTAAACAATGTGCCCTGCACTTGTTCTTAGAACTAAAGAGTCACATAATGGCTGAGCATTCTTTATAGTGTCTCTAAAAATCATGAACAATACGTTGACGAGTGATCCCTGATATATCAGGTTGTCCAGGCTCCTGAGTAGTAAATTTCGTATTTGTCAGACGCGCGGGGTTCCGCGCGTCACAGCTGTCTACTGAGGCGGCAGATTCACAGCCTGAGAGGTGACAGGCTCTGGCGTCTGGCGGTAGTACTAACGATATTCAAATAGACATCCTTCCTCTCTTCTCAAGGGACTTAGTCAAATCATCCTTCTTTCAATGAACTTCGAATCCTCAATCTAATCTTGGTGTTGTTGGTAATTACGAATGGCTTGAGGTTTACATAGAAATAAATATAATCGAAGACAATTAGATTTAATAACTAATTTCGAGAGGGCTCTGAAAGTTCATGGTGTGGCTCTCTTTCTGGTCGCTAATAATCTTAACAACGCGAGTCAAAATAGCTATTGTCTTCGGTGCCGGCTAACTATATCTTTTGACGTTACTGATTAAAATCTGTAACGTCACAACAGGTAATGCTAGTTTATTTAGCAAATATGCATATAATTGTACAACATTCGAACTATATTTTTCTAAATTTTTTATTGAAAAATATTGACAACTTAGCCGCTGGCAGAAAATCTCCGCAGACGCCTTGAAAAAAATCTGTTTCGCGTTGAACATCATAACTTGCCACTGGATCACCTGAATCAAAAATTGAAATGCGTTTTTTAGTTTAGATGTTTTTCGAGGTATTACAGGAGAGTTTTTTTCTCAATTTTTAAATTTTTTGTAGCAATTTGATATAAAATACATACATTCTATGTAAATGCTTTTAAACTGACTAGAATCACCTAAAATTTCTTGAAATATCTTTAAATTCCTTAAAATCACTTAAAATCAGTCAAAACCGCGATTTTCGCTAAAAAAAATCAGTTAAGGTATTAGGTACAGTCACAAGTTGAAAAAAAAAAGATTTTTTAAGGCAGGATTCTACATTGAACGCTCAAAAAAAAAAGCTATTTTTGTGATTTTTTATAGAGCTAATTATTGAATATATTGATGTAGGTTTTGTAAGGCTTATTAATTACACTCTTGAAATACATAAAAAAAATTTTGTATTTTGTTTTAAGTACTTTTTATAGACAAAATGGCGGCTGAACAAAAAATCATTTTTTTTTCGTCATTTTTTGTTAAAACTAGGGGTGTCATTTGAGCACACATTCTCATCACAATATGCGTGCTTTCATTCGTTTATATACTTTTATTTAAATTTCTTAAGGTTCTATCGACCTTAAGGAACACATTCTCATCACAGACATTCATAAGTTTATTCTATAGAAAATTAATTATTAAAAACATAATCGTATTAATCATCGTATTAAAAAATGTTCAAGGGAGAATTTGTAGATCTTTTAAAGACCAATAATTATGTTCTGATAATTTTCTCTATATCACGCGTTATTTGACTCAAAATTTTAATTTTCAATTTTTCAAGAAAATTCAGAAAATTCTCACGTGAGTCCTATATATAATATTAATTTTTTTTCAAATTTTCAAAATGCTCTAACTTTTTTCATTTTCATTAAAAATGGCTGCCCAACGAACTCAGCCTTCATTTTAAGACACTAAATGAGTATAGCAAAGTCGAATCCAATCTTTTAATTTCTTCGAAATAAGCGTGAACGAAAGATAAAAATCTATACACACACACACAGAGAGAGAGAGTCAGATGGACACATTGGTAAAACCATTTTTTCGGGTTCAGGGGGTCACAAAACGTGAAGATTTAACAAAAAATGAGGGGGTCAAATTTTACACAAATATAATACATTCTCTTTGATGAGAATACAAAAATATACTTAGAATTAAGATTTAACCAAAATTCTGCTACCAGATGTTCTTATATGTGGAAAAAATATGTGCTTTAAATTTTATAAGAATCGGCCCTCTGGTCAAGTTCGGCATTTTAAAAATCCGAAATCCAAATAGCCAACAATATCTGGCAACAAGCCGAATCCAATAGTAATAGTAGTAGAGAATCTCAACTGGGTGGTTTCGTCACCACACCCAGGGTAATCTCAAATATAATCAATGTGGCACTAACGAATGAAGAACTCAACACGACTCAAAATACGTGTTGCACGAAACGACTACAAGCACAGAGTGAACGAGCTAACCTCTCTCTTCCTGTTTCGTGGCGTGCGCGGAAATAGGCAGCGCCACGAAACTATTGTGAAATTGATAACTTAGCCTAATTGGTAATTTAATAATTCGTCGACGGTCGGTCCCAACGGTGATGATGCTCTAGGCCTAGAGATGGCGCTGCAGTGAGTTGTCATCCTCCTGTTCGTTAACGTGCACGGGAATCTCATCCATGCACTTTGACCAGGATCCTCTTCGGGCCTTTACAATGCGGAATGGACGTCAGTGTGAAAATGTATGTGTGTATGTGACTGTGACTCTGAGCCCCCCATGGCTCAGAGTTGATATGAAACAAAAAGTGTAAGTAATAATTCGAGTGGATGTGTTTTCCAGGTTCCGGATTGCTGGTTGATGGTCAGCTGATTGTTCGAGAGCTCATGTGCTCCAATCAGCTTACAGGTTGTGTGCAAACAACCTAACACTCTGTGCTAGGAGTTTATCGCGAATAAGTTAATTTACGTTAGAATGTGAAAAATGTGCGTGGTATAAAATATACCACATCACAACATACACACATTATATCCTACATATAACTATAACTAATACATATATAACGCTATTCACTGACGCACGCTACACGCTGAGTCTGTTTGTTCGAATCGCTCTTATATACTAACTTCATGAACCGATCACCACTTGTGAGAAACAGATCAGTGATGGGTCGAAATTTTTTAAGGGCCCGATCCAAAGATGAGATTGTTTAAATTTGTTTTGAAATTTATGAAAATATAAAAGATGGTTATATTTATATATTAGAAAATTAACTAATATATATATATATATATATATATATA
>UCOH01011426.1:0-47879 GCA_900474275.1 Synergus japonicus | reverse complement strand
TATATATATATATATATATATATATATATAAACGGTCGATGATATTAACCAGACGTCGATTTATTAATTTAAAAGTTCAAGCGACTAAAAAAGGAGCAATTGGTATGAGAGAAATATACGAATTTCTAGTAAAATGACACTTTAATCATAAATTTCTATATCTTCTTTTTATTTACTATATATATATATGTCTTTCACGAGTAAATATGTTTTCTTTCCCAATCAGATGATAAACAACTAAAACCAAATCAACTCGAAATCTTTTCTCCATAACTGGAATTAATCCTTTTAGCGAAGGAAATTTACATTGAAGATTTATGACTTTTCATAATTGTTTGTCTCAACTTCAGCGGTGATATCGCGTGTCCCACTGTTTTCGATATCAGGTTTATATTGATGTAATAAATCTTCTGAACACGAGCTACAAAAAGTAAACAATTCAACTCTGTTTTAAATTTTCCTTTGATGGTTTAATTTCATTATTAAGCAAGAGTTTAGGAATTTATGATTTTCATGTAGATTCAGACTGACAGAAATAATAGTCTAGAGTATTATTTATAGAATAATATAAAAATATACATTTTTAAAAAAGCTTTTAATAGCAACTAGTCTTGTAACCTTTAATTTCGAGGAATTATTATTTGTCTTTTATTTCCCAAAGCGAACAATCTAGCAATAATTGATGAAGAGGATGAGGCCATCTTCATTAAAATTATATTGCAGAGATGAACTTTGGTGAAGCAATTAGAACTTTGCCTGAAAGTGATTAAAGACACTTCGATGAAGATGAATTTCAAGATTGAGTTGTTATAGTTCATCACTTCTTAAGTATCAAGCGAATTATTTCAATCCTCAAGTATAATCTGTCAATTTCACTAATTAACCATCAATTTTATTCTTTTTAATATTAAATGAGTATCAATTTACTTTATTAATTTTTTCAAGAGGAGGGGCAATTAAAGTTCTGCTCTCTAAAACTGAATCTGTCAAATTCCACTGATTTTCAGTGACTTTTTTCTCACGATTTTAATCAGTGAAAATTCACTGAGAATCAGTCAAAAGTCACTGAAATTTTCAGTCATCTTCACTAAACTACTAAAAATATCAGTGACTTTTCACTGATTAAAATCGTGAGAAAAGAGTCACTGCAAATTAGTGGAATTTGACTGGTAATCAGTTAAATTTCACTGATTCAAGTTTAGAGAGTGTTGTAATTTTCTTCATCTGGTTAGATTCTATTGGTTAGATTTTTATGGTGCGGACAACAAAACTTTTTGTTGATATAGAAAGAAGCAACAAAAATTGTTTGGTTGTGCCAACCAAATCTTGGTTCTTGCAACAAATTTTTTGTTGAACCAACAAAATCTCAGTTTTGGTTGAATTAACAAAACTTTGGTTGGTTCAACAAAAATTTGGTTGGCACAACCAAAAATCTTTGTGGCTTTTATAGCAACAAAATTTTTTGTTGTCCGCACCAAACGTTTTTCTCAGTGTAGCATCTTATATCCAGAAGAGTTGATTGAAAATGATAAAACGATTAAAAAAATAATATTTGTAAAATGAAGATCTTTTAGCAGAAAGTATTTATTGGAAGTTTTTATCGAGGAAGTTTTTTTTATAAGCTTATAATCGGCTTGTATAAGGAGTTTCTGCTCTTCATGATGAAGGAAGCTTCATGACTCTCGTAAGCTTCAATATTTCTGAAAGCTTGTTCGTTTTCTTTACATAAATTTTCCGTACATTGAGCAACAGCCAAGTAATCGAGTATGTGCGTACGATGTTTTGCACTTAGTGTACCTAGTGCTTTTAGTACCCAACTGTGAGAGGCCTCATCGATTTCTGGTAATTTCTAACGTGTTCCTGTTTCGCCGCAAGCACCGGTCTGCCTTCCCCACAACGTCGTTTGCTCTCTGTTCCCAGCTCCCGTCATTCTTAGAGTCATCCGGTCGTCATCTATTGACAGAATTCCCATGAAATTTAGGAGAATGTAAAATAAAACTTCAAACCAGTAGTTTTCGGTAGTTTATCGTTAGCTAAGGTGGTTTTCTGTAGTTTTTAGTAATTTGAATAGATCGAATAAAAAAAGCGATTTTTTAAATTTATTTAAAACATAAACCTATTCAAATGCATTTCAGTGTTGACTTAAAGTAATCACTTTTATATCACGAAATTAAATTAAGGAGAAATAGACTTCTGTTTTCATTAAACAGATGGGAAACAATTTAATATAAATTAAAGGAATGCAATTTTGTATTAATTAAATTAAGGCGAACCAATTTTTGATTGAAATGTGTTAATTTAATATCACTATCAAACCGTATTAAAATCGAATAGTTATTTCAAGAGAAAAAAATTTAAAGAACATACTTATTTTTAATTTCTCGTGTTTCAAGTCTAGTCACTAACTAGTTGCAAATTTCAAGTAATCTACCTTGGCTGTGACTTTCGCTTCCATTCTTGAATTAAATGAGACGTAGTCAGAAGAAATAATGGAAAATTGCCAGTTTCGTATGACGCCTCTTATTCTGCAATTAATGAACGCTAGCTGTACATGTTCTTTTGCTCTAATTATTGAAATAAAAGACGTGCTTTCAACGGAAGCAATTCTATTTTATATTCAACGCTGAGTACAAAATATCTAATAGTGTGAATCTACCAATAAAACCAAATATTTTGCAATAAGAAGTAAAATTCTATTTTCAGTCGTGTAGAGTAGCCAAATTAACACAATTGTTCTTTTCTGTTTCAGCCGATATTTACGACGAGGTGGAAGAAGTGCTAAAAAAACTAGATTTAAAAAGTAAATGCGTGGGTGGTGGAAGAATCAATCACGATGCAAAAAATAAAGCCATAAAAGTTTATGGATACTCGCAAGTAATTCTTATACATATTTCAAAAAATATCTTTCTCATCATTTCATCTCTTCTTTTTCTAATTTTAGATTTTCGAGTATATAACTTTAATTCCTGTGCTTTCATAAAATGATAAAAACTCTTTTTCATGGAGCATTTTGGAAAGAGAAGGACGCATGAATTCATCAATCTTCTTTTCGTGACCCAATTTTTATTCACAGCCTTAATGAACTAGTGATGGAAATTAGTTTATGAGGGCTTCACTCAACAATGCAAGCTTAATCTTACAGTAAATTGAAATTGTTTAAAAATCAAGCTGCAAAGTTTCCACGTTAGAAAAAAAATAAAAAGTATATTTTATTCTCGAAGAAAACAAAACGATTAACCTTTTTATCTTTTTATATAAAGCTAATCACATCGTTAATCTATACTACTAAAATTGTATGGAAACATTTTATCTTCTTAAAAATAATAAAAGAAAAAAAGTAAACATTCTAAACCTTGGCCTTGAGCAAGTATATCAGAATATATCATTAGTTGCTCTATTACAATAGTCTTTAGGGTCGTAATTACGACGATCATAAAATGAAAGAGTTTTATTGTCTACCCTTCGTAGTATCCCTTTCAAGTATTGATATTAGACATAATTGAATGTTTCTAGAATATTTTTTCAAAGAATTTTTTTACGTTTTTTAAAGAAAATTTTACCTTATATATTTTTGTAAATTGCAGGGATTCGGAAAAGCTGACCATCAAGTTTCTGTTGATTTGATCAAGCAAAAATATCCTGACTACGAAATCACTTGGTCGGATGAAGGATATTAAAGGAAGATAAAAGCAAAGCAAATCGAGAAGAAAAATCGCCCACGAGTTACCTGAAAGTAATAATAATAATAATAATCGAATGGTGGAATAATTTTGAAATGTAATTGATTACATTAAAAAAATTGAAGTTACTGCGGTATTTTTGTATATTTTATTATATTTACAGATATCCTTTAAATTTTAGAGAAGATAATATTAATAATAAATTAATAATGAATAATTAATTAAATGATATTTAATATTCATTGATGTTAATCATTATCGTAAAATAATTATGATATTGATAATAAAGTTTGAAATCTGATAGTTTTTTTCCAGAGGTCAGCACATTTCGGTGCTTTGCTCGACAGATAATCTTCAATATGGTTCTGAGCTCTGCTTATCCGTTTAGTTAGAGGTGTTTGAAATGGTTTGAAAGTCTTCATTTCGCTATAATAGTTCTTGCTTTTAACTTTTAAGGCTGTGTATAAGTTATCTGAACCCCCTACCTAATTGGCATTTTTCCCTAAAATACTATCTCTACATTTATTGAGATAATATACCGAATTGTGCGAATTTTCAAAATAATTTTTTTTTTTTTTCATAAAAGTGAATATTTAGGACGAATTAATATATTAATATTAGGACCTCAATGTTCTTAATTTAATTTTAGAAATTATCAGCTCGATATTTCAATAAATAGTTAAATACAGAATTATGGATTATTGTAGGGAAAGAAATGCCAGTAAGGTAGGAATCGGATAACTAATACATGGTACATGGCCTTAAGAGGTTGAAAACCCAAACCGACTGAGTACCTATTTCTCTTCAAATTCTACCAGCCTACAATGGAGTGTGCCAATATTCGCTTTTTGAAATTAAGCTTGATTTTCATTCCAGGTATTAAAAAATCATTAGTCAATGAAATAAAATTAAGGTATCAAATTTTCTTTTTAAACGATTTATATTTAAAAAATTTTTATTAATAATAATCAAGGTGGCCCTTCAAATCTAGGAAAAAAATTTCGCTCTAAATTGATAAAAGTTAAAACTCAAAAATTAATAATTTCAAAATTTATGGTCTTAGAAATGAAACTATCCAAAATTTAGTATTTGACATTTTAAAATTGCTATATAAATTAAAATTTTTAAGAATTTCGCTCCCAAAAAACTCCTATAGTAATTTTCTGATTTTTATTTCGGACAAATTAATTTTATTTAAAATAAAAATTCGTTTATTATTTCGAGATTCAAAACTTTCTGAAACTTTCATCAGAAACTAAATTGCCACGAAAATAGCTTCAAACAAAAGAAAATCAACATGACAAAAAAATTTGTTAACATAGTAACCATTAGTTTGTGACATCATTTTGGAAAATTCTAACGCCAAAGAAGGCGTTTTTAAAATTTTAAGTATAATTTTGTATAATTCATCAAAATCAGCAATCATGTTTTCCCGGACCGCAAAATCTGTCGTCAAATCTTTAGGGCAATGCAGTTATCATGTCGGTGAAGAAAATTTCAAGGTTCGAGCGAACATTTTATTTTCTAAAAATCAGAAAAAATATTAATAATTATAAATTCTTATAAACTAGTAAAATTATTTTTTTAATATTATAAAATAAGGTCATTTATTCTAATATATATTTCGCAGATATCTAAAATTTTATTTTTTATATCTTTATTATATTTCCAAAAAACGTAATTATTAAATTAATCTAATTTTGTTAAATTTCCTTCAATCATTTTTAATTAAACGAACTAATTAACCTTTAACTAATTTATTTATATCCTTCTCAGGCAATTGGAAAAGCTGGAGAGTTTGGACAATCCTTATCTCAATTTTTAAAAAGAAGTTCAAAATTCGAATCTGCAGGTTTCAATGAAGTAGTACCAATCACCAAATCAACCCAGAATAGTTTCAAATTTCAGGAGGGCAATCAATTTCAAAATTACAAAGACGTATGCTATTTTTATTATTAAATTTAAAATTCTCAAATATTAAACATATATAAATATTAGTAATTAATTAAAATTAATGATAAAAGTCCCAATATTTTATACGTTTGTATAAATTGACGAATTTTCTATAATTAGAAATTAATTCAATTACAAACGGATTATATTTTAAAGAATCACTGTTAGAGAAAGGGAATAAGAATCTTAATTGGCAGAAACACAAAGCCTAATGGTTTCTTTCCCTCTTTCTGAAAGCTTTTTAATTGTTTGAAGTGGGAATTAAAGAAGTTTAAGGGAATTTAATTGTTTTTACAGACAATGCCAGAATTAGTGCAAACGAGATTTAGATTCGATTCAGAAAACAAATGTTCAGATATTGGCGGAAATATATCTGAGGGTCAAAAATTTCCAAGTTTAGAAATAAAAAATTATTCCTTATTGTTTTAATTCAATTTGAATTTCATTCCCATTCTTTTTTTATCTTCTATATTTGAAATTTAAAATAAGATTCAAACTATTAGTAAAAAAGTTCTAATCAAGTAATTTTTATATTTTCAGGGGCAAGAAAATTTGATTGACATTTTTAAACAATTGCCAATCGCTGAGAAATCTGAAGCTGCAAGTAATTTACAACTAGTGCCTTACGCTTTGCAGGTAATTTGATTTTTTTAATTAAATTTTTACATCTCATCATAATTTTGTTATGTTTTCATTCAAAATGTGGATTTTTAAATATCTAAATTTAAATATGAAAATAAATCTCCAGAAGAATTCCAAAGCTTTCAAATTTCAAAACGGTTCCAAAATTGGAATTATTAAATTTAGGCTTTAAAAGTGTGAAAGTTATTTCTTCTTTGAATAATTAAAACATTATTTCATTCAGAAATTAATAAGACAAATGGTATTATCAAAATTATTTGAAAATGTTAATATCTCGGCAAGCTTTCCTAAAACAATCTGGGTAACTGCACAATTTGATAAGATCTCGCACTCAAGGAAATTTATTATTCAAACTACTTTTAAAGCTTTTAAATGAATTATTGACTACAGACCAAACTCTTTTTTTTATTCTTAAATGATTTTTATTATTGTCTAATAATCGGTCTCAAAATACAAATTTAAGCAGTTACTCATATTTGTTTTAGAGTAGCAGAAATTGTCTGAAAAAATGTACATCTCCAATTCTTCGCCAAATGGATTCGAAGAAATTTTGGAATAATAAAAATAATTTCCCATTTCAACTTAAGAAATATCAAGGATTTCAAAAATTAAAGAAAATGTTCCAGTCTATACAATCTAGGCATTGTTTTCGTGAAAAGAAGCATCAAGAAATTGGAAAAACAATATTTCTTAATAAATCTTCTTTATCTGCAAAATTTCCCTTATCTGCGAACAATATTTCCAAGATAAATTATTGCTATTCTCAATTTTTAAAAAGTAATCAATTAATGAATAAATCAGTCATGAATAAGAGAATAATTTCAATGTTGAATCAAAATCAATCTTTTCGATTTATTTCGACAAACAATGCAAATTTATCTTCTAAGAAAAATAATTGTAAGAAA
Organism: Synergus japonicus; assembly: GCA_900474275.1. NCBI lineage: Eukaryota > Metazoa > Arthropoda > Insecta > Hymenoptera > Cynipidae > Synergus > Synergus japonicus. Next base: position 40,699 of record UCOH01011426.1, on the reverse strand, counting down.
AAAATTGAAGAATATTGCAAGAAGATGAAGGTAAAAGCTTCAGGATTGAAAGGAGATTCAAAATGTCTGAACGAAGGAAAGGTAGATCCTTGCAAAAGTGAGAAGAAAGAGAAAAATCCTTGTATTAAAAAAGACGAAGAAAAGAAAGCGGATCCTTGTGGAAAGAAATTAAAGAAAGATCCTTGTAAAAAGAAAAAGAAAGAATGTCCCGAAGCGAAGAAAATTGATCCATGTAACAAACAAAAAATTGATCCTTGCAAGAAAGAGTGTAGAAAGGAATTAAATCCCTGCAAAAAAGAAAGCACAAAGAAAATTGATCCATGCAAAAAGGAAAGTGAAAAAAAAATTAATTATTGTAAAAAAGAAAGTACAAAGAAAATTGACTCTTGTAAGAAACCAAAAATTGAACCCTGCAAAAAGGAAAGTACAAAGAAAATTGATCCATGCAAAAAGGAAAGTGAAAAAAAAATTAATTATTGTAAAAAAGAAAGTATAAAGAAAATTGACTCTTGTAAGAAACCAAAAATTGAACCCTGCAAAAAGGAAAGTACCAAGAAAATTGATCCATGCAAAAAGGAAAGTGAAAAAAAAATTAATTATTGTAAAAAAGAAAGTACAAAGAAAATTGACTCTTGTAAGAAACCAAAAATTGAACCCTGCAAAAAGGAAAGTACAAAGAAAATTGACTCTTGTAAGAAACCAAAAATTGAACCATGTAAAAAGGAAAGTACAAAGAAAATTGATCCCTGTAAAAAAGAAAGTACAAAGAAAATTGAATCCTGTAAAAAAGCAACAGTAAATAAAATTGACCCCTGTGAAAAAGAAGGCACAATGAAAATTGATCCATGTGAAAAAGAGAGTAAAATGAAAATTGATTCTTGTAAAAAAGAGGATCCATGTAAGAAACAAAAAATTGATCCCTGCAAAGGAGAATTTTCCGAATCAAATAAATGTCCCGAAACCAAGGATCCCTGCAAGAAAAAGGAATGTCCTCCAGTTTTTAGAGCTCCTGGTTGTCCCCCCAAAAAAGATGATTGCTGAAATAAAATCATTTTCTTTTTTTATATAAAAAGGCCATTTTAAATTTTAAAATTATGATTTTACAATTTTTAAAGTGAATTTGGAATTGTACATTTTTCAAAAGTATCATCATCCTGTCAGTCCAGATTCTTATGATTTATTTGGTCGTAATAAAATTATATCATAAAAAAAATTTACGGAAGTTTAATTTGAAAAAATATATGCTTATGTATATTTTAAATTTAATTTAACAAGTTTAATGCTATAAAAACGAAAATTCAAAACATAGAATTATTCTTTTTTCTTTACAGTCAAAAACAACACAAGGACATGTCTTCGCCACTCGTCAGATAAACTCTACAGGCAATAAAGTAAGTCACATTTTAGTCTACTTTTCAAAGCTATATTTTGAAAATTTATAAATTCAGTATTCAAGATTGAGTAGCTGATAATTTTAACTCATACAAACACATTTTATATCCAATCATATTTTTTAAAAGTTGTCAAACTTTTCTCATTTTCAACAAATGGAAGATTAGTTAGTATTTTCTTTTTTAATTTATTATTTTTAAAATTTCTCTTACAAAAAGTAACTTATAATCCTATGAAGTCTTGAAAAACTTTCAATAACGAACTCTAAGACCTGATGCCGTGGCTCCACCTCCCTTCTGCCTCTTTCTCGCTCGCTCTAGCTGCTCTCAGCCAAAAAAAGGATTAGAAAAATAATTATTTAAAGGCTGAAAATATTTAAACGGAAAATCCTGATATCTATAAAGCCAATTTAATATCGGATTTGCCGGAGTCTGGGGAAGGCTACGGCAGCAGGGGCCCTTAGTAGCTTCTCGAAGACTTCTGGCCTACTATCGCAGATCCTCAAAGCATTGCCTCTTCTCCAAGGTTCCTACCTCCAAGAATTCGAGCAAAGAAGATTTCCCTTATGCACCCGTAGACCGACACATCCAAGATGACTACTTTCCGCAAGGTGAAGAATACGAGGACGAAATTGGAGTAGAAGATTCTACGAGTTATCAGGGTACACCTAGCAGACATTATGATGAAGACGAATCCAACTACGACAATATAGTTCCAACAGTTCTTCTTCAATCTGGTGATCAGCACCAAAAGTCAAGCTTCCAAAAGTCCAAGCTTCAAAAGTCTAAGTTTCCAACGTCTAAGTCTCAAAATTCCAAGTTCCAGAGTTTGTCCAAGATTCAGAAAGAAAGTCCAACCCTGAAAGCCCTCTACCCAACTCCTTTCTCCAAAAACTTTCTGAAAGGTCTCTTATCCAAAGAAGTCGACAAGGAAACTTTCGAGAGGCTAAAAACCCTTGTGGAAAAAGTCATGGACTTCAAAAGACGAGTTTTCCAAACCAAAAGTAATGAAGGAGTGGAACGAAAAAACTTGAAGAATGCTCATAAAAGTACGGAAAATGGAAGATCTTCTAGTGGTCAAGAGAGACTAGTTCCTATCTAAATTATTATTTAATTTCTTCTAAATGAGACTGAGGAGCGTCAGAGCGGTCGTTTTGGTAGTGGGAGGTGGTGCTTTTAAAAAAGCAAAGTTTTAAGTCTCTAAATTCAGGCAGGATGTCCGAAATTATGGCTGGGAGACACTGACTGCGGAGAGTGTCCGCCAGATTGGCCATCTAAGAGTCCTTGTTCAGCTCCTGAGGGTCCTTGCCAACCAGCTCCGTGTCCAGGATATCCAAAAAGACGAAGACCTGAGAAAAAACCTTTCTGTGTCAGATGTCCTCCTAAGAGACCCTGCAACAATAGGAAGTGTTAGGTAGAGTCAGAGGGTTCGTGGAGGCGAGAAAACAAATCTATATTCAAATTATTTTTGCTCCAGGATAATTTGAGCTTCAGAAGATACTTCATGTGGGTCATTAAACAGTTTGCTTTAATTGGAAAGAATATTGGATTTTCTGGAAAAAGATTTGGGATTCTAAGAATTTTTGGAGAGCGTCACGAGAAAGTTTTTAAACCTAAGGGAAAAATAATTTCATTGGAATTGAAGAATGAAACACCATTTGCGGAAGTTTTCATAGTAAGAAATGAATTATGTCAGAGTAAAGTTCCAAGAATACCACCTGACTCAAAAAAACCACCTGAGCAACACCACATTTCTTATCAGTCTTCTTCACTTTTGAAGTTTCCAAGGGTTTCAACACTTCAGAAACAAGCTTCTCCAATTAACTGGCTGGTTTGTATATTTGCATATTATTCAGGCTATGAAAACTGCTTTTTAACTTTTTAATTCTTTTTACAGATCTCAAGATCTTTCTCAACCTCGAACATCTTCAAATCGAAAATAGGATCTTCTCAATCATCAAAATGCAAGACAGTCGCTGAACTTTGTGAAGATAAGTCTGAAAAAAACTGTTCTCAAGGTCCTTGTTCAAAAAAATCCCAAATTCAATCGCTGTGTAATGAGAAGAAACCAAAGTGTCCAGACAAGAAAAAAGATATCGAAAGAATAATGGCCGCTGCAAAAAGATTATTTTCAGGAAATAAGTGCCAACGAAGTTGTTCATCAAACAAAAAATGTCAACCTGAAAAGACGGTTAGTCGAAATACTGAAAAACAGGAGTACCCACTTCAAATTTGTCCATCTCCTAAGACTGTGAAACCTCATCCTTGTCCCTGTAACTCTATACCGAAAGAAATTTGCAAGGAAGAACCTGTAAAAACTTGCCCACCTCCACCTTCGTTACCTAAACCTCCAACTCAACCAATAATTTTGTGTCCCTGTCCACCTCCTCCCAAATTACCACCTAACTCATGTCCTTGTGCTCAAGATATCAAACCATATCAAAAAGTAGATAAAGCTCTACCACCATGTGCTCCTAAGGTCAAATACTCTTGCAGTAAAAGATCTTTTTATTGTCCTCCAGCTGATAATAATTGTAAGAAAATGAAAAGATAGAATAACTAATAAGGGGCAGAAAATTTTTAAAAAATCGAATAAACTTCATATTAAATGGATTATAAATATTTTTTAACGAAGGGACTGTTTTTTTTTATTTAAAATTTTATATGACCTGAGCGCATTGTTGTAGAGATGAGATCTTGGTAAAATTCAATCAATATTTTTGAAATATTAAGTTTACCTAAGATTCATTATGTAAAATCCGGAATAAAAAATGTAATATTTTCAAAATTCTCGATCTCAATTTATACATATTAAATTTTTATTGAAAATTGGCGAAAAGAAAAAGATACAAAAATTATCTATAAATTAACTTGATTAATCCAAAACAAAAACAATGGGTTTGTTGACAGGTTCATGAATCACTGATGGAACAATTATATAATTTATTTTGTCTTTTAGAATCTTTTAAAACCTTTTCTAATCTGTTGAGATTTCTTAAATTTTGTTGACCTGTCGAAAGCTATATATCCAATTAGAAATCCATATTAATAATATTCTTAACTTTAATAAAAATAAATAGCCGAATTTCCGAAATCTGTTCAAAATGATACGAAAATCATTAAATGAAATGGTTTTGTGAGTGGCTCATACCCTTCGCTCGAACATGTCACGGCAGACAGAACAGGAAGTTGAGGGCAAGAGAGAACGGTAGCGGGTGGTTGTAAATAGGAAATCGATCTCTACTGCCGGAGATCGGTCCAATCATATGATTCGATTCCCCGACGATCGTCTCTGTGTTAGGCAATAATCGAACACGGTTCAATGTTCTCCCTGTGTGAGTGCGCCAGCTATGAAATTGGCATCAAAAGCGCCTCGTTGTAATAATGCCGACATTTATATACGAATGGAGAAAATGGAGGGGGTTTCCAACAACTCCACCAAAAGAGAAAGAGAAAATCAGACAAAATGTGATAAATCATAACAGAGGAAAATAGAAACAGAATCGATAGCTCTTATTATTCTATTATTGATAGAGCACTATTGAGTTAAAAATATGTTAAATATTTTAATGGATTTCACAAGATTTCTAGGGATTTTATTTTGGGTTTTCTCAACTATTGAAATCAAAATATTTTAACATGTAAGTAAGACAAATATTTTTAAAAGTCAAATCACTTAAAAACGAATATCGATCATAAAAAAAAACATAAAAAAGAAAGCCTAGGGTGCAAATCCATTTCACTTTAACAACAAAAGAATAATAACGAGGAATTAAAAATTTCTCAATTTTATTCGAAGCGAGTCTTTTCTATTTCCTCATAAATTTTCTCCGGAAGCAGCCCTTTTCATAACCCTCGTATAATTTTTATTCTGATCCGTTCTACCTAACACTACACATTTTACAGCACGTAAAGCCCTTCTGATTCTGATTGATGAAAGATTATCGAAGTAAAAGTGGCGAAGGGGATTTCTGATTTCTGAGTGGGTGGACATGATTATCCTAGGTCTGGCGATTTTCCACGGGCATGCGGTGATGCAGACGGTCATGAAATATTTATAATGGACAGAAGAAACTCGTGCTCGCGAGGGACTCGTGAAAAGAATAAATTGGAATCGATTCAATTTGTCAACACATGCGTAATTATGTTATTATGCTGGATCAGGATACGCCTCAACCATCAATAATCCATAAAAACATTTGTGTCGAATTGATCAGCTGTACTCGAAAGCGAGCTCGAAAGAAATAAGGACAGCTGATGATTTTCATCATGCGGAGAAAATCGCCTCTTATGAATTCGAAAACCGTTTACATTTTATTCATATCTTTATCACTTATTAGAGAATTATGCACTTCTAAAGCCATTTTAATTTGTGAAAATATATTTTTTAAGTCTATTAATGAACTTAAATCGTAGGGAAATTATTAAAACTGGATGGATAGTGTGGAAGGATTGAAGGTGTTAAATTCACTGGACGTACTTTGGAACCGGAGTCTGACAAATCCGATCCTATTTTCATCGACGCCAAATTGGCAATATCCTCACCGGTGACGATTCCTGAATTATGCATCAACCCTGGGGACAGTCGCTTCAAAGTTTATCCATCCCGCTCGTATATCCATCGAACAACCCGCTCCATAAGCTCTTTTCCAAGAGTATTCTCTCCTCAGTTGGAAACGTCACTTATTGACCGAACATTCCCAAAAAAAAAAAAAGAAAAAAAAAGGAATCCCACCTCAATTTGCAGAAAAAGTTTTTCCCAAATTCCAAAAATCCCCGAAAACTCTCATTTAATACAAATCAAACCAAAAATAAAAAAAAAATGATACACTGAGAAACTCTGTGTTAGAAAAATTACTAATATCAATAGCAAGTAGGGGCAAAATCCCAAAATTGAGACATTTTAATACAGAAAATAATAAAATTTACTATTTAAATAGGAAAAATTACTATTGAATTAGTAAAATTTATTACTTTCTGTATTAGAATGTCTCAATTTTGGGATTTTGACCCTACTTGCTATCGATATTAGTAATTTTTCTAACATAGAGTTTCTCAGTGTAGATGATAAAGCAACTCAATAAAGGGTCCCTTTTCAGATTTAAATCAGGATCTCATCTGAGGGAATTTCAGAATTATACGAATCACTAAGTTTTTAAATTAGACTCATCAGAGCAGGGGTTCAAAAGAAAAAACAAATTTTCAATAAGAAGTTAATAAGCTATAACAAAATTAATTCTTCAATGCATTTCTGAGAGTTTTAATAGGTTTTTTTTTGTTTTATAATAATACTTTATTTTGACTTAAAAATGATAATGAAGGGTTTAAATTTTGTAACAAGGAAAATGATGTATTTGAAGATGAGTGCGACCACCGAAAAAGCGAAGCGTATTTGCAAATGTATTCGGAATAGACGAAGACTCCGTGACTTGGCTACCAGCACAAGGAGGCGGGAAAAGCAAAGATTTATGATACCGGATGCGCAAATACGGTAAAACTTCCCCGTTTCCGGTCTGGCGAAAACTTTTCTCGTGGCATTCGCTTGCTTCTTTTTTTCCTACCCCAATGCTCGCAGGCAGGCGCTTTCCTTACTTATGTATCACCATCCCCAGACTTTAACAGAATATTGTCATCCACCGTCGTATTTCTTAACTTTGTGGTCAACGAGAAGGCATACATATTTTAGAATTTACAGTAGTAACTTTAGAGCAGGAGGAATTTTCTTGCTCTGATTATTTCAATTCTTTAAGGGCGTTGGACCCAAATGTTAAACTCAAAATTCAATTCTCCATTTTACTCAACGAAAGTTATCGATAAATATTTTTTCGCTCTGTAGCGCTAATCTTTTTTCAAATATAAGATTGCATACAGAGCAAAAAAATATTTAATTTCGATACTTTTTGCATAAAACGAAGAATTCAAAATCTAACTTCAAAATTGTATATTTTCATTCTCCTTAAAAAATATTTGAATTCAATATTTTTTCGCTCTGTACGCATAATTCCAATTAAAAATTGATTAATTCTACAGTGGGAAGAAAATTCCAAATTTAATATTTCTTGAGTAAAATGTAGAAATCGAATTTTTAGATTAGAACTTGGCTCCAACACCCTTAAACAGCATCAAAAAACGAAATATTAAAGATGAAGTTTTATTTGTCAGAGGCATGTAAAATTAATTTAGATCGACACGAAGTTTAGCGTCAGCTTTACAGTTACAAAAAAAAATGAAAAGAAAAAAGAAAAAAAAACAGTAATAAATTATTAAATGACCAAAATTGACATTCTATTGATAAAGACAGTAAGAGAGCAAGTTACAAGTTCTTTTCTGTTAACGAGCGATACACTCGATTTACACTCTTGGTTTACACCCCTGAGTTCTTTGTGTGTTTTTCAAACCCTTCCTCCCCCCCCCCACACACATATTAGTCTGGGTCTGATTTAACGGTTACGTGTACACGTAATACTAGCTCAACCCTCATATGCACTTACCCACCCTGAGTCACCCCTATAGCAGTTCGAAAACAATTGCCAAGCGGTTGTAAATGTATTAATCTCGTCTCGACTTCGTCCTGCGGGGCTTCCCCTCAATGCTGAAGAGATCAAGTGCGGTATTCGTCGGCCTCTCACGTTCCAGCTACATGCGTGAGAGCGCGCACTTTGGCTTCGTGGGACATTTTCAAGTCGAGGGTCACTTCGAACGCTCACTTTGCAGTCAGTGCTACAAGGGCTCTCTGATACGAACTACCCCTTTCGAGGACTTTAACTGTAATTTAATCCAAGTTGTACACCTCGAGCGAAAAATAGTTCCATTTATGATATTTTTATCATATACTTTTTATTTGCATTACATTTTTTTTTAATTTTACAAATTACAATTTACAATTTTTTTTAAATGTTACAAATAAGAATTAATCGACTATAAGTACATAAAAGTGGTTCTTTATACGTTTCTAAATTAGTTTCTTTTCTTACCTTATTCAAATTACACTTAGCTGAACGCACGTCATGAAGTACATAATCAAAGTACCATTATCCATGAGAAATTGTAACCCCTCAGTCCACATCTGTGTATATATATATTCATGATCTACAAAGTTGAAGGATCATTACGTAATTTCAGTCTACATCACGATACACGATTTACAGGAGGGTCGTTGAGCCGTGTTGAGCACTGCGTGGTGTCAAAAAGCTAAGTCAAATGCTGAAAAATGCTCGTAGTTTCCTGGAAAGTTTACTATTGTTACCAACACGAGATTAGAAGTCCAGTTCATGAGTAGCACGTTTCACTCGCCTCTTGAGTTCTTTCCTGTTTTTTTTCTTTTTTGTTAGCATAACAATTTCCTTCTCTACTTCACTAACTTGCTATTTCAAGGTAAATTTCAAGATTGAGTTACATCGTGATTTGTTTTCTAGCGTAGCTAAAAGTGCAGCGGGGAAAATGTGCCACATGCGATAACTCAAAATCAAAACATTGTTTACACCTTCTGATAACATCTGTTGATCAGTCGACTCCATTTTGTTTTGGAAATTTGTGCACTTCGGGAAACTTCGTGGCTTGTTTCGGCAACATTCGGTTCGATAACATTCGGGTTCGGCAACATTCGGTTCGATATTCGGTTCTTCGCGCTAAAATTTAAATTACGAAAGTTAAATTGATTCTCGAATATCGAACCGAATATTGCCTAAACAAGCACGAAGTTCCGAACTGCACAAATTTCCAAAACAAAATGGCGTTCAATTAGTCACGACACTTTTATACGGCATCCGCTATCCAGTTATTATACAGGGTCAGTGGTCGACTCACAAGAACTACTTATATCGACTGGTAACCGCTAACAGCTGATAATGAGATCAAGGTTAAGTTAAATTGTTTATCGGCGCAGAAAGTACTTTTTTCGACAGTGTTTCCTTTTGATCCTGAAATGTGATCCTGCGTGCCGTTGACATAAAGTCAGTATGTGTAATTTGATGTGGAATTATGTATTCTTATAGCAAATATAGTCAATTGTACAACATATTTTTTTTTGTTTATTAAAATCTGGTTGCAAATTATGCGAACGTCGCGAGGCAAAAAGTGCCAACTTGCTTCCAGTACAGTTTCCAGTTCTGAGGATGATGAATATTTGTCTGACCTGTTGTTAAACTTATTTTGAAAACATCCCCGTCTGCATAATTGCGAAAGTGATGACAAATAAGTCTGTACCCATATAAGTTGTTCAAATACTGAAATAATTGCTTTTCAATATTAAGTATGTACCTCCCCTGAAAATAAAAATAAAAAATTACGTCGTGTTTATATACCTATGAACGTTTTGCCCCGCAGGTAGGGCAAGAAGTGCCATTTGAAATAGTTTACAAAAAACTATATAAAATAAAAAGTGAATAAAAATAAAAAGTTTCATGAATGCAATTTGTTTAATGTCTTACGTACATTTTAAAGCAAAAAACAATGCAGGATTAATTAGAGGATTAATTAGACACAGGATTAATGAGAGGAAATTTTGGCATTTTCCGCCTCACCCTACCCTAGTAGAAATTTGTGCAAAATTTGAAAAGGTTGGAACTTAGAATGTTTGGATACGATTTAAAATGAAAAGAAAATGATATATGATTTAAAATGAAAAGACTTGTGGATTTTTTAAGCAATTTTGAAAAATATGAAGAGTTCAGACTTATTGAGTGGCTTCTCACCCCCTACAACTCTCTTGACTAGTTTTGGTTCAGAAGTGTCAGAGGTTGAGGATCCAGGACTGGATTCCCAGCCCATGCATACCAATTGAGCGCCACCTAACAACGGTTAACCGCAGCCACTCGACCCACTGCTAATCAGAAAATCACAGTCCGCGGAAATCCCAATGGGGTTAGAGTCTGGCTTTATGGGCTTTATGGTATCACACGTGCACGTGTACACGTGTAACTGACATAAATGTCTATATGTGCACGTTTTTCCACATCCACATGCATGTGCCACACGTATATATTTGTGTGTTCGTTCGCTCGTGAACCGTCAGATAATTGCCGGGGTGACATAGCGGTAATTACGGGGTTAAATATCAAGGGGTTTAATAGCGAGTCAATGAAGCGTCACGTAATCATTTTCGTGTTGCGCTTTTATGCGACTATTATTGCCGAATTTACCTTCAGGAATCTACAAATCCAAACTGACAAATTAGGGGCTCAGCTCATCATGCCAATAATATTGGTTAATTACATTTTCCATCCTGATTCAGAAAATTGGAGAAGGTACCTCTGTACCTGTACTCCCTTTTTTAGAAAAGGACATTCCAAACCCCGTTTTCTAATAATTAAAAAATAATTTCATAGTTAATTAAATTTTATTTTAAATCACTTAAAAATTTTACAATCACGAGTATAATTTAAGATGATTCCCAATGATAATGAGAAGTAATTTAGTAAATAACCACACAAGTGTTATTTTCTTTAAAAATAAATATAAGTCACTTTACTTTTGAAAAGATCCAATGAGTTTGTAACCCCCTTCATTTTCAACTCTACTTCCCACTTAAATACACTATCGAACAATTTTTTTTTGCGGGAGACTGAAGGACCCTTGACTTCCCAATGCTCCTCGAAAACGCAACTGGTAGCGAGCAATTTGGTACCACTTTTAGCGTGAACCTTTGTTACCGATCGTAACTATACAAATAAACCCAGAAACAACTGAGTCAAATTGAACAATGCGATTAAGTAGCGAAAGTATGTGCGGTTCAAACAATGGTCTTGGATTCCGAACCGAAAACTCCCAGGAGTAACCACGAGAAAATTAGTCTGAGTTTTTGCATTTGATTTCAAAAGCGCTAGAGTGAAATAACACCAAAGTGGAGTATATTTAAATCTCTTGAATTCGTTTGAAATGCCTTGAAGCCATTGCAAATATTTTGAAATTTCTAAAGTAAAAGAATATAAATTTCTATTTAAAATATATTGAAATCCTCCAAAATAATTCTAAATATTTTGAATTGTAAGAATATGAAAAAAAACAAAAGCACTTTCAAAATATCTTTAAAAATCCTCATAATCTCCTTACTCGTGTAATATCAACTATCAGTTATTATATACTGTTATTTTCGAAGAATGGGAACTATATGTATAATGCGTGTATATTTATGTAGGGCTATATTTCCATGAAAAGAATCACTCGCTTATATGCACGTGTCATCACGTGCTCTCAGTATTCTGAACCCCCATTTAGTTCTCCAGTCTGCGTTCAAATGTGTTACACTTAAAATAATTCCTTCTCGTTGATTCTTCACAAAATATATAAAACACCTCTATTAACTCTAGGGATGTTCGATTCTCTCAGAAGAATCGATTCACTTAAAAATCGCAGAATCGATTCTTTAATTCCGATTTTTTTGCAATAATCTATCTACAATAAATTAATGCCTAAAAATAACTGTTTCTAACGACGCATTTATGACTATCAATTTTTCTAATATTTCAACAAACTTAAAACGTTCAGAAAATGCTGAAATTTACTAATTCTACAAAATTTTAACATCGGAATGTAACACGAGATATTTTCACCTGATGAGGAGATCCGACAGATCTCGAAATGTTTTTTTAAATGATTTTTTAAATATATATTAGAACGTACATATTATAAAGATATAGACAGTTCAAGAATCGATCTTTTGGAGAATCGAATCGAAATCGAACATCTCTAATTAACTCAACAAAAATCCATTCAAACAGTTTTTAATTATTTTGATATTCTTATTAATTAAAAATCGTTTGATGGAAATTTGGAAAAATAAAATTTAGGCCAAGCGGGAATGTAGGAATAAAAGAATTATGTTAAATGGCAATTGGAGAAAATAATAATCGGAAGGAGAAAATATGTATGTTGACAATTAGTAGAAGGAGTTAAACTTAAAAGAGAGTCAATAGAGGTAAGATCGATAACGCTTGAAGCGCTTAAAGTCGACCTTTAAAGACGACATGACGTCGTAAATTCGTCGGGCCATTGTACCCAGCAATTTCGATGACAATGGAAATCGCTGAATCGCTTCTTGGCCGCGCCCGAAATCAGGGAGTGCGCCCGTCCTCCAGTCGTAAATCTACGTTCGTCAATACTCAATCTCAATGGTCGTCACTCCGCCAAACTCGCGAAGGGTCGAAAGCTGAAGACGTGAAGACGCAAAATGGAGAGTGAAGAATTGCAAGAAGTAAAGACGCTTGTAATTGAATCGATTCAGCCGCTCATTGTCGGCCAGTGAAATCTGAATCCTTCATATAATAAAGCCACACCTGGCATGTCAACACGAATAAAAGGACCAGTTTGTTTTTTTTTTGTTTTTTTTTTTTTATACAAACATGGTTGATTTCACTTGACTTCTTTCAAAATATCATATTAAGAAACCATCAAGACAAATTAATATCGCAGTTCAAAATTTGGTTTCAATACGTTCAAGGATATATGTAGATGTCTATTCGAAAAACACACGGACATTCAATTTTATATAGAATGTTATACATAAAAAAAAACCGGTAATGAGGAGAGGAGATGGATATCGACACAGTTACATAATATTGAAGCACGTTGGCGCCAAGTAGAGAAATAATGTCTATAGGAGAGAAGAATAACGTGTAAATCTAGAGGGATTTGTATAGGGCTTATAAACTTGAGATTACATTCATTGGCGCATGCTCATCCGGGATCCTTTGAGCACCATATTGTTGAGCATCGTTGTTTCTCCATTGCATTGTTTCCTCGCGAATTCTCACATGGTCATAACACCTTCTACTACCCTTGTTTTCGCCTCGCTTTCAAAGTTATTGCACGTATTTAATATGCGTAATACGCTCCTAGAAATGCAGTGCATATACCCACATCATCAAACACAAACACAGCACCCTTTAGTAGTTTCGACATCCAAAGAATATCAAGCTCCGAGGTTTTTGTGCCTTTCAAGTCCAACGAAAACGTCAAGTAAATAATTGCACGTATAGGGGCTTTATTACCCAGAAAAAAATTGTAAATCATATTTTATTTGATATTTTACGATATATATCTACATATGGTAACCATAGACTAAAAAGCGATATACCAGTTTTGGTTTCTGGAAAATCGGATGAGATTATGTAAATGTATTCATTGGCGATTCTTTTTTTTGCTGAGAAAAAGTGAAGACGTATCATGGAGGGTAGGAATTGGTAGGATAGGAAATAAAATAAACATGACATATTTTCTCAAGTATTCAAATCTCAGATCAAATAACTGGCATAATACTGAACCGCATTGCCTCAAGGTGGTCTCAAACCATGAATACTATGACTGACCAAACTTGCCAATCATGCCGATCACGTTCTACCGATTCCTGAAACCTGCAAGACTAGGATTCAAGGATAAGAACATTTTCTTTGATGAGCGACTTCTGATTATGTAATTTTTATTGCAAAAAAAATTCTCTATGGAAGTTCTAAAAATATATTTATATTTAAAAGTTCACGGTCAACTGAAAATTATTGTACAGATTTTCCGTTGAAATAATAAATAATAATAATAATAATAATAATAATAATAATAATAATAATATTTATTGGAATATTGACAATTTGACTTTGAAATTCAATTTCCAAGAAAGAATGTTGATTATAAAAATTGGTTCAGAACAATTACCCTTAATCGGTCCTTCGTAGTTTATTAAAATAAATACAGTTCTTGAAGAGTACGTTACCGTTGAGATTATATTGAAGGGCAGGTGGCAGTGTACTTTTATATAGTTACGGTGGTTTGATTTCGCGTGACCACACATTATTGGACGAAACTTACACATGCATGAAAATAAGGTATATGTGGTTGTTGGGCAAATGCAGGGACTAACTATATTTTGTATTTATGTATACATACACAAATACACTAATACATAGACATATAGCATACCCCATTCCAGCCACCAACCACTGACTGCTACCACACTAATGTCCCTAATTACATCCTTGCTTGATTCCTGTTAGTCCTCGACGCATTAGGTCGCTCTTGTGACCATGCAAAGTCACAGGGGAAAAATCACTCACTTGTCTCATGGCTCTTCAAATGGAAATCTTCTAAATTGGACCCTGTTTTCTATTAATCAACCTCCTCGATGATTTAATATCAGCTGCTGGGAAATTACTGAATGTCAGAAAATTTAACTCTTCTATATCAATTACGAGAAATATAAATAAATATATACCTCATGTAGAAAAATTGTTTTCAAAGAATTATCTAAAGTATCAAATTTTAAATTGATAAAGAATATTACACTGTTAGAAATATCTTGAAAATTCGCACGCGCATTTACGCTCTTTTTAGATGTTATATAATTTATTATATTTTATTTCTCTAATTTTTTTTAATTTATGTTAAACTTCGTGAAAATATCTAACAATTTCAAGAAACCTTTGAAAACCTGTGAAATCGCTTAAAATTCGTAAAAATCTCTTTAAAGTTTCAGAAACTTCTTGAGATTCTTTTAAATTCAATGATAACAATTCAAATCCCTTTTTTATCCTTTAAAATCTATTAAAAGTATTAGAAATACCTTCAAATTCCATGAGACTCTTCAAAATTCGATAAAAATATTTCAAACTCATAAATCTTCTGAAATCCACGTTAAAATTTATAAAAATCTCTTAAAATTCCCAGAAAAATGCTTTAAAATTTACGGTAAGATTTAAAATCTCTTTGTATCTTTTATATCCTTTAAAAATATTACATAGAAATCTTATCAAATTCTATGAAATCCTTTAAAATTCACACAAAATCATTTAACTATCAGAAAAATTTCTTGAAATCACTTAAAATTATTAGAAATCTCAGAAAATTCTATAAAATCCCTCGCGAATCTTAGAAATATCTTAAAATTCCTTAGAATTCCAGGATAACATTTAAAATTCCTTAAAACACAATAAAACTCTTACAAACCTTTTGAAATTCCCTAAATTTCACGAAAACCTTAGCAATCGCTGAAATTCTTTGAAAATCTCATACAATTTTACAAAACCGTTTTAATATCCTAAAAATCTCTTGAATTTCGTAAAAACCACTTAAACATCATCAAAGATGCACATAACAACATACAAAATCATTAATCTCTGGAAAACCACGTTAAAATTCATAAAAATCTCTAAAAATTCCTAGAAACCTCTTGAAATACTTTTACGTAAATTATTAGAAATCTTTGTAAATTCTACAAAATCTTTTAAAAATCATAAAAAGCTTTCGAAATTCCTCAATAAAATTCCTTATAAAGTTTTAAATTTTCTTGTATAAATCCCACAAAATACATATTTTAAAAGTCATAAAAGTACCTTGAAGTCCGATTGAAATCTGATCAAAGTCGTGAAAGATTCTAAAAATTCCCAGAAACTTCTTGAAATTCTTCAAAATTCTACGATAACATTTAAAATCCCATTGTCTCCCATGAAATCGTTAATAATTCCATAAAATTTTAGAATAGATTCAACTATTTTGTTGAGAATTCAACTACTTTTGAAAGAATATTCATTCAGCTACGGTAATTGTAAAAAACTTCAACTAAAGTAATTGAAGTTTTTTTTACAGTGTAATTCACATTCATTTTATTACGTGAAATATTATTGAAGCAATCTGTTTTTAAACAGAATTAAAAAAGCTATTTTGTTACTGAAAACAATTACAAATTAAGGTGTCTTATCTTAAAATATTTAAAAAGAACTTTATCTCGATACAAGTTCCCATAATCTCTTTAGTACCACTTCTTCTTTATGCAAAAGAGAAAGACACTTCATTTTACGACTAATCCCATTATGTACGCAATATTCCTTTATTTTTCTCTTACTCCCCATGCATTTATCAGATTTATCTCTTCTTCGATATCTCTTATCAGAATTTAACTTTTATCCTACCAATTTCTCAGGCGCAGTATACATTTTATTTAGCTTCATTCAAAAGAAAGATTATTTAATTTTCTTTTTCAGCGAAGAGTGTGTAAAAATGCGCACACAACAAGATTCGTAAAATTTATGGGAAGTCCAAGTTGTAGAATTAATTCTAAGCAATCTATAAACCTTTTAAAAGCTAAACGTTATGCGAGTAAAATGCATTCGGCAAAAACGTTTCAGATTCCTCTCTTTTGAATGAGATAGCCACAAAAACTTGTGAATGGTCACGATTAGTATACCAGGTACTCGGGTTATCTTAATAGAATCCGGACCTGTTTTCTACCTTCTCTCTCTTTCATTTTTCTCTTCGTATTTTGCTCTCAGTCGTTGGGCCACCTAATCATGGCTCTATTTAGCTCTCACTGTTAAGAGGATATCCGTGTTAAACGACTTCAGTTGGTTTACGACAAGTTATAAACACTCGAAATTTGTCGAAATCAGGTAAAACTAAAAGAAATATATCTGGAATTTTTCTTTAATTCTTTCGTTTATTTATCCATTCATTGATTGATTCATTTTTGAAAATCTCTGAAAAGAAGCATACATCCAGAAAAAAAGTTTCTTTGAATTAAATAAAATTGATTTGCTTCAAAGAGATTTTTTCTTTGATTTTTTTGATTCAAAGAAAAAATATCTGAATCAAATACATTTTATTTAATTCAAAGATATTGTTTAGTATACGTTTATTTGATTTAAACATACTTTTTTTTAATGCGATATAAGTACATATTTTTTAGCGCACAATTTCATAATTATTGGATAAAATAAGTATTGAATAAAAAACTACATATAGAATTATTGTTAGAAGCGGATGAGTGCGATCTTGTCCAGCATATGGCTGGAGGCCTCGTGGCTTCGTGTTGTGTACAATGACGGGTTTGTGTTCGCATGCAGCGAATTATTAAACAGGTGCCTAATGGTTCGCGGTTTTCGGCTATTGACAAGTGGTGATACAATGATTTCAGCCAATAACAGATTTCTTTTTGATTCGTTGAAACGGCGAAACCGCGGGCACGATCGACGATTAGGCATATGTGCCTTTTGAACGTTTTTCCGTTCCGAATTTCTTCCTCTTTCATTTGGCACGAACTTCCGATTTCGAAATATATTGCAGGGCCAACCGCAGCTCAATTCCGGCTCCAACTGTTATACTGCAGTACTCTTGTAACCCAACACGCTATCCATCAGATTCTTCTTCTTCTTCTTCTTCTTCCATTCTATTCTTTTCTATGATGCCACTCATCGAGTGATTTACTTTGCGGTTTCCTTTAAATTCTTATTATTTTACAATAAAATGGATCATAAAACTTAGATGTTAAAACTAAAGATATACAGAATAAACACGGACTGAAAGTGTTTACAGCTGAAATCAGTTTTTAGGCTAAATTTCAGTCTTAAATCAGTTTTAAGTCTAAATCTTGTTTTAAGACTAAGAAGTCTTGTTTTTAGATTTCTTAGTCTTAAAACAAGACTAAAAACTGACTTAAGACTGAAATTCAGTAAAAAAAACTGTAATACAGTAAAATTTTACTGTTACCGATAGTCTCTAGGCTTCCACTGTGAAACAGTGAAATTTTACTGTGAAACAGTGAAATTTTACTGTGAATCAGTGAGTTTTTACTGTGAATTAGTAAATTTTTACTGCACATACAGAAAAATTTCATTGTTTCCGACAGTCTCTAGGCTTCCACTGTGAAATAGTGAAATTTTACTGTTTCAAATTTAGAGAGTATTGTGTAATTAATTTTCAAAGAAAATTATTCTTGGAGATAATTTTTATATATAAATAACAACACAGAAAAAACAAGGACTGAAAGTGTTTACAGTTGAAATCAGTTTTTAGGCTGAATTTCAGTCTTAAGTCAATTTTTAGTCTTGTTTTAAGACTAAGAAATCTAAAAACAAGATTTCTTAGTCTTAAAACAAGACTAAAAACTGACTTAAGACTGAAATTCAGTAAAAAAAACTGTAATACAGTAAAATTTTACTGTTACCGATAGTCTCTAGGCTTCCACTGTGAAACAGTGAAATTTTACTGTGAATCAGTGAGTTTTTACTCACTTAGTAAAATTAGAATTAGAATTAGTAAATTTTTACTGCACATACAGTAAAATTTCATTGTTTCCGACAGTCTCTAGGCTTCCACTGTGAAATAGTGAAATTTTACTGTTTCAAATTTAGAGTATTGTGTAATTATTTTCAAAGAAAATTATTCTTGGAGATAATTTTTATGTATAAATAACAACACAGAAAAAACAAGGACTGAAAGTGTTTACAGCTGAAATCAGTTTTTAGGCTGAATTTCAGTCTTAAGTCAATTTTTAGTCTTGTTTTAAGACTAGGAAATCTAAAAACAAGACTTCTTAGTCTTAAAACAAGACTAAAAACTGACTTAAGACTGAAATTCAGCCTAAAACCGGATTTCAGCTGTAAACACTTTCAGTCCTTGTTTTTTCTGTGTATCATGTATTTCGCTCTTTTCTCAAACACGTGAACGTTTTGCCTCGGACTTTTCATAGATAATTGATTATTAACAAGTTCATACATTGGAATCCGATTTTAGGAGTAATAAATATTATAATTATTATTATCAGAATTGCGATAAGTAGGGCCGTACGTAAGAATTCATATTGGAGGGGGGGGGGGTAGCAATATTTTATGATTAATTCATATGTTACAATAAAAAATTTTCTTCCAAATTTAATAAATAGATCTTCTTTAATGTAAAATAAAAACCTATTTTTAATTTTAATTTGTGTATAGGGGAGGGGGTTTCAACCCCCAAAACCTCCCCTTTGCGCACGGCCCTGGCGGTAAGTGATATTTTTTGCTTTAGATTGTGTAAAATGTTGATTAAAATCTTAGTGTTGGTAGCAATTTTAATACCTTGGATTATAAATTTCAACATCTTGGATTATAAGTGTTAAAATTTATATTCGATTCAGTTTATAATCTAAGATATTATCTGATAATATCTTTTTTTTAACATCTAGATATTATGGTTTTAATAATCTAGATTGTTTTGCCATAGTTAATACACTCAGAAAAAAGTTTGTTTGAATTAAACAAAATTTGTTTGATTCAAAGAAATTTTCTTTAATTCAAAATATTGATTTCACCATATTAAAAAAAATTTCTTTGAATCAAAAAAATTTTGTTAAATTCAAATAAACTTTTTTCTGAGTGTAGAAGTACATATTTTTCATTACCGTTTACAATTCATTTTTCTCAGTGATATAAAATCCTTTGTAATTCCTAGAATTATTTTAAAGTGTCCAAAAATCTTTTGAAATCACGTTTCATTTCTAAAATTTGTTCTTTTTCAAACGTAAAAGAAACTGCTAATATTTTTATTTCAAAATATGTCATATACTATACATAATTGGGTTTCTGCTTCTGCTAATTTGTATAATGGATTCGTTCGCAATAAAAACATTTATAGAATTGAAATTTCCTCTCAGACGACTCTACGCCCCCGCAGATGAGTTTTTAGAGTCAGGTTGATTTGAATAATGCGGCAATAATAAATATAGCTGATATAACTGAATTCCTCGCTTAGCTCGGCTACCGGGAGCGGCGGTCGTGTCTTGTTCGGATTTGCATTTGTAAAAATCGCGCCCTGTTCAGGATAATGTGTCACTTAACACGCTTCGCTCTTCCAAACTTCTTTGGGTTAAGGGGAAGTCTGGGACACTACCTTGGGCGACAACTCGTCTTGGAGATACCGTAAAGTTTCGTCTTTATTACCTGACGGTTTTGGTCTGTGGAAAAAGGGGGGCTGAGAGGAGGGGGATGATTGATGCACCCAGCTTATCAGAGACATGGGCCCAGAAGATAGCCAGGCCCTGGGTCTCATTACCACAACACGAAATGCTCATATTATCATTATTTTTATTAAACACCGCTCATGCCTCTCGCATCCTTGGCAAGAATGGAAAGGTGCTGGACTGCTCGTTTTCCAAAGAGCTTTTGGACGATAAAGCACTCTGAGAGGCAAGGAGAGGCAGCTGATAAGTGTAAACGTCGTTATTGAATCAAACCGATTCACTCTTTTTTTTAATTTTATTTTTATTTTTCAATTTTTTATTTCGGTTCTCCTTTGCCGCAATAATGATAACTTTAATTTCAACGGTTCCATGACAAATTAGGCTATTTTTTATTATTTAGGTTTTCTAGATTTTGGATTTCGATGGCATGTTTCTGCGAGTGCGTTTTATATAACGGTATTTGTACAGCGAAAAGTGAGAACCACTGGAAGGGGTGGTTTTATTTGAAATTCATATGGCGAAATTTCTCCAGAACACGTTCAAAGCGAACCGATATCAACAGCTCTCTGCTTCCTTCAAAGGCGTCGGAGTGAAATTTTCCTAACGATTTTCTTTTTTTTCTTTTAGTTATACAAATTTTCCTAAATGGTACTGATTTACAAATGGAACCTAAATTTAAACTTGTGTCTATTTTTTTACGAATAAATCGAGTAAAATAAAATAATAACTATAATTCATCGAATAAAGATATATGAGAATTTTTTCAAAAAAACTTGGATGTGCAGTTGTTATGTTTTTCTATTTAGCAAGACAAAGATGGACATTGTAATTGGATTCAAGGCAGAGTAATTTATTTTTCTACCGGTTTCACGAGATTATTATTGACGGAAAATCCTATATTGTTAGAAAATTAATATCAATCAGGCTTTTAGAAGGACGAAGACATTGGAAAATTGTATAAGAATGTAAGATGTAAGAGTATTAAATCTTCCATACGTCATCATTCTATGTAATTTCCTTCACGTCTACCTCAGCCCATTAAGCTTTCTCATTGCTCGTTATTTTATCTGTCAAAATGACCCTCAAGAATGCGGAAACACATTTTCTCTGCAAGATTACGCCAGTGAGTTTCACGTAGTCTCGGGGTGAGACCGCGACAAGCTAGGAATGGAGTTGTTCATTTGAGTATGCAAATTTTCGAACCATCCCTCCCAATATCGACTTCACGATGCTCTAACCCCCGTTTTGGAAAACAACATGGCGTCGATTTAGACGCCATTTTCGTTTTTATTGAAATTACAATTTTGATATATGTGATATTTAATGCTAATATTTCAACTCGCAAAAAAGTAAATAGCACAATGTAATCCGGAATCAGAGCAAAAAGTACCATTTCGAAGTGGCTGATTTGCGCTCTGAAAAGTTATTTAGTACTTTACACTATTTATCCAAAATAAAAAACGATTCAGAATATAAGAGTACTATTTCAAATGATAAATTTCACAATGTAACTTATAACCCCTGACCTAAATATCCTAAGACCTAATACTATTTGTAAATGGTACTTTTTGACTCGTATTCGAGTTGGCCCTTACTATTATAAAAGTATTGCTCGAGATTTCAATTTTCGAATAGTAATTTTTGCCACTTGATTTAGTTAAAACCGCTAAGAAAAGTAGTTATTATTACTTGATATATTTTATTACTTTATGTAAATGTTAATTTCAGCTATTTTACTGGCTTAGAATTATGATTTGAATAGTAATCTTGAGAAAGTCGCAAAAATCAAAATGTCAATTCTATTTTCAACAAAAACGTTTTGTTGAACATTTCTTGTTGCCTCAACAAAAGCCGTGTGGTTTAAGTGGCGTTCGATATACGTTAGACATAAGTATTTAGGTAGTTCGAATCCCGGTCGCCGAAAAATTTCTTTCCGATTTTTCATAGCGTAAAAAGCATGCAATAATACAAATACATATAAATTAAGTATAAATAATGTAAAAATAATTTCAAAATTAGATAAAACAGTTTATTAAATTTTATATACCTTGTGTCAACAAAATAATTTTTTTGGGCCAATAAAATAATTTTGTTAGCACAACAAAACAGTTTGGTTGCATAAATAACAACAAAATTATTTTGTCGAGCCAACCAAATTTTTGTTGGTCATCAAGTGGTAAAAATTCAAAATAAAAATAATAGTTTGTAAAAGTTATATCGATTTTTGTGAAAAAAATAGTAATTTGTGCTATTTATTCGAAAACTCTTTTTTGCGTGAAGATATTTCAAAAAATTTTAAATAACGAGGTTACATGGAATTAAGGGATTTTACGGGACATGAAAAAAAGATTTAAAGCGTAAACGCAATAAACCGAGGCTTAATTGTATAAAGGAATCCATAAAGTATAAAACAATCATCTGAACTGGGAACAACAGAACTATTACGGTCATTGTGTTCGAGAAGCGCGGTTATAGTTGGTTACGCGCGCTAACTCAGGTTCGTCATAATAATTGACTCGGCAATGCGTATAAACCGCAGTATGGCGGACGTAGATGGATAATTAAATAACAATTAGGCTCAGGTGGGCCGTGTAGCGAAGCGAACGTGTGCGACCATGGCTTTTTACCTTTTTAGTGTCCAGCACAACAAGGGCGAAAGAAGGTAAACGGTAATTCCTGACATATGGCTCATACACTGAAAAAGTTGACGATTCATCCCGGATCTTCCATGTCTCTAATTTTCCCTCTCCCTCACCCAAACACCACCAATCTTTCCCTCTATCTCGATCATTTCACTGTTCGTGATCGTTCGGCCGCGAAAACATGATACCACACGCCGTAACCACTTCCTACATTTTACCTTTCATTCTACATTTTTTTACTCCCATCTGTTGAAATACTCGAAATTCCCGGAAAAAACCTTAAAATCTCGTAAAACCCCTTAAAATCACTTAACTCACTAAACATCCTATAAAATATCTCGACAAACTTTAAAACTCGATAAAAAAGCCATGTGATTTTAATTTATTGCCTCCCAATTTTGTTTGCGAAACAGTTGTCGCAAGGTTTTATTCAATAACAATGGCTTTTTAATGGCTGGATTGCTATTGTTAGGAAATTGTTGAAGATAAGTGTAAAGAATAAATTTCATACCGATTGTGAAACGATAATGTCCTTGGAAATCGAAGCTGATTAATAGCCTCGAAGTCTTTTCGAAAGTAAATTCCTACGTTATTAATTGGACTTTGAATTTATAGAAAAAATATCAGTTTACAAAGAAAAAAAAATATGGAATTTGGTTAAAAAACTTTTTCGTTTTTGACTCAAAATCATTAAAACTGTAAGTTATAAGAAATGAATAATAAGCATTACAATTCGGTCCTTTGTAAGATTCCACGAAACCTCTCCTATTGTCCTATAACTTAGGACTCAATTTCCACTTCAGTCCCACTTGATGATAAATATAAAGCGGAAGAAAATCTCATTCCCTGAATCTCGTCCCGGATTGGCAATTGCTACCAAATCTAGAAGCAGGAAAGAGGAATTATTTGAAAAAAGAGATGAATTAAGCTGCTATACGGTCTCTAGGTGGGAAGAAAGCAATCCAATTTTCGAGGTATCAATTAGAGGCGCATAAAAGTGGCCCCTTATGGCTCATGGCAACCACATTATATATAGTATATACAGTTCATAGACACCTGACCATCTGTCGTTCACATCGTTTTGGAAACGGTTCCTCGATCTGATATCTCTACACACTATTCAGTCAACATGTTCGATTGTTCGTTTACACTCACCAGCTGAGTTACAATGTGCTGACATCCAGTCGTGGGAGGCTGGAGGATTCTCTGAAATATGCCGCCCTTTAGTCCCTGTGGGGGTGCAATTCTCGAGAGCAGAGTGATGATGACCCAGGGATAATCACCAACAAATTAGGTCTCGTCACTCCCCAAAGCAAGCTACCGAATAGAAGCTTCGTTTCAGTTCCAATTCAATTGCTAACAATTCTAGAACCACCTCATAAGCTTTTTTCATCGTCGAGATTCTTTTTTTTTCATTTATAAGAAATTTAAGAAAATTTCGATTAATATTTACCATAATAATAAATATAAAAATTACTCTTATTGCAAAAAATTAGGTGAATAAAAATCTAGGATAAAATAAAAATCTTTTTCAAAGAAAAGAAGCTTCTTAAATTAAGATCAGTTTTTAAGACGTCTTTCGATGATCATCAATCTTTCAGGAGATTGTATCAATGATCAGAAATGTCGAAAGAAGATCGATAATGGAGCCGCAGGCGTTTTGAAATTTCGATGAAAGGACTGAATGAGAAGCAACTTGAGGAGCGAAGAAAAAAAAACAATGTCTCTGATAGTTGGAAAAAATTAGTGAAAATCCTCCAAGAAAGATATTAAGAGGCTCAAGGCGTTCCGATTTCATTTACTCGTGAATCCATTCATAAAAGTTTTGGGCCTCTTACCCCGCCGGCTTGACTAAAAATCTCTTTTTAATGGGTGCCCACCCAGTTCTTTAATTCCGAGTTCCTCTACTCAAAAACTCTACTGGCTTTAAGCATCCGGTGTTGCTGAAATATTTGATTTAAGCGATGGGTCCCAGAATGTCCGGCGGCGAAAAACATCTGATTGTATCTGAAAGAAAAAAAAGACCCAGAATTAGACAATCATCTTATTTTAAAATATATCTGCAAAATACACGGATTATTAAAATAATTCATGGTACACGGAGAAAAATGGATATTAAAAAGTAATATCTTGATATTAAAATATTGGATGTTAGAATATTTCGATTGTATATTTTAATATCAAGATATTATATCTAAATATCTAGATAGTCGTCCCATAGTTAAATAGCTAGATATTACTTTTTAATATCCATTTTTCTCCGTGTACAGTCTCTCAATCTTAATTAGTAATAAAATAATAACTTAACTTTTAAAATAATAATTTAACTTTTAAGACTTATAAAATTCTTTTCTCTTATAACAGTTGAATCCATCACATTATACCAATTTTTGAAACGAGCCATTATGACAATTAGATTTTGAAAAGAGCTCGCTTTCATAATGTGGTAGGACGCATTGGGACATGCAGGTGTCGTTGACAGTAGCGGCGGAAGAAGAGAAAGGAGCCATCATGAAAATATAACGCAATGCGTCAAATCGAATTAACCGGGCACAATTACGGGGAACAAATCCGTGCCGGGTAGGCGTTAATGAGCGTCGCCCGGAAGCTTTCCCTCCCGCGCGACCACAACTTCCGGTTCGCTTGGGGGCTCTCCACTCTATAAACGGACGGTATATGAACACTGAACAGTATGAAGTACGAAGGGGACAGAATAAGCAGGAATAA
Organism: Synergus japonicus; assembly: GCA_900474275.1. Taxonomy (NCBI): domain Eukaryota; kingdom Metazoa; phylum Arthropoda; class Insecta; order Hymenoptera; family Cynipidae; genus Synergus; species Synergus japonicus. The sequence goes on along the minus strand of UCOH01011426.1, from coordinate 15,242 downwards.
GCTGCTGGTGTGCCCGCGATAAAATCACCTAATTGTTTCGCTAAGCGTATGCGAATGTCCAACTTGCGCACGATGTAGATTATTACATAATACATATGCACGCGAAACACTCCGACATATTATTTCTCTTACCTAATGTCGCTTATTTTCATATACCAAACTACAAGCTCTGCAAATATTATTCTTAAAGCAAGTAAACTGTATTGTTAAATGAGGAGGAAGTAGCTACTTTTGATTAGTTTTCGAGGTATCGATTTTTTAAGATAAACTAGCAATTGATCCGCGCGCGATTAATTTCTCGTTTTTTTTACATTTTTTGCTAGTGAAAAAATTAATTGAAATATAAAATCTTGTAATTCTTTATTCAATTTCAGAAATCTTCGTGAGGTTTATAAAATTCCTTAAAATGCTTTTATTATCCTTCAAAATTTGGTGAAGTTCCTTTAAATTTCGTAAATGCACTTAATATTTTTTGTAAAAATTAATTAAAATTACTCCAAATTCCATAAAGTCTTATTAAATATATTAAAATTTATAAAAATCCACTGAAATTTTGTATAATCTATTGGATCCATTCAAAGTTTTTAAAATTGCTTAATATCCAATAAAGCATTGTAAAATCCCTTAGAATTACTCAAAATTCCATAAAATATGGACAATATCTTAAAGTTATTTAAAATCCTATGAAATTTCAAGAAATTCCTTAAAATTTCTGAAAATCTCAATAAATGTAGTAAAATTCCAATAAAATATCTTAAAATCCCTTTAACTTCCTTCAAAATCTGGTGAAATTCCTTAAAATTTCTTAAAATTACTCAAAATTCCATGAAATTTCATTAAATTCTTTAAAATTCTTGAAAATCCAATATCATCTCAACAAATACTTCAATATTTCTGGAAATAAATGTTCGTAAAATTACTTAATATCTCATGAAATATCTTCAAGTTTTTTAAATTACTTAAAACTTTCCATAAAATTACTTAAAACGCAATGAAATTCCTGAAAATTCAATGAAATTTCGTAAAATGTCTAAAAATTTCTGAAATTACTTAAAATTCCACAAAATATATAGTCAAATTCCTTAAAATTACTTTATAATCCTCTAGAATCTCATAATTTTTCGCAAAAAAAAAGTGAAATTGTAAAAACCAAGAGTTTTTCAAAAAATATCGTAAAATTCTTTAAAATTTCTGAAAATCAGAATAAATTTCATAAAATTTCTTGAAATGCCCTGGAATCCGTTAATACACTGAGAAACTCTGTGTTAGAAAAATTACTAATATCCATAGCAAGTAGGGGCAAAATCCCAAAATTGAGATATTTTAATACAAACAATAATAAAATTTACTATTTAAATAGGAAAAATTACTATTGAAATAGTCAAATTTATTATTTTCTGTATTAAAACGTCTCAATTTTGGAATTTTGCCCCTACTTGCTATCGATATTAGTAATTTTTCTAACATAGAGTTTCTCAGTGTATTTCTAAAACAATAAATTTGGTAAAATTCGTATTCTCTGTCTTAATAAACTTTTCGAAAACGAAAATAGTCTGAAAATTGTTTTCAAATTCGATACATTCACACATTTCGCACAGTTTCTAAACCAATCAGATTTTCGACAACAATGTGTTCGATATATTGGTAACATCACTTTTTTAAGATAGGAAATAAATATGTGCATAGGACAAAAAATGTTTAACAATATAAAAATCAGAATTAAATTTTTGTCGCCCACTTACGAAAATGGTTTTCGTTTTTCGCTAAATACGACTTTATTTTGTGCGATAAAGGCGTCTTGAGCAGTGCCATTATTTGGATAAGCGAACAGGGATGAATTTTCGTGAAATAAATCGAAGTAAAAGAAGAAGAAGAAGAAGAGAAGAAGAGAGACTCTCAACTGGGTGGGAGGACGCGTTCCAGACTGAGACATAATTAGATGCTGTACCCTCTTCGGAAACCGATAAGCCTCAGTCATTATTTCCGTGTTTATGATAACACTGCTTGGCGGCCAAAGAGGATTCCATGGGATCTCGCGGTCATTGGGACATAGCAATACACCCACTGACGTCCAGCTGACACTCGCTCAATTACATTTTTTCCGGATCTCGTGTCCATTCGATTTTACGATCCATCGATTATAATGTACGACTCATTAGCTTCCAGATTGCTAGACGTCTGAATACTAATTTGTCTCTCAGGATTAAGCCATTAGACTATTAGAGTGTAAGACTTTGCAAACCAATTGAGTTTTTTCAAGTTGAGTGATACAATAATTTGTTATGCCTTCCATTTAAGGTACCTTTTTATCTACACGACATTTCCGCTCCTTTCACAGATAGAGTTTTATCTAAAAACGAGAAACAAATTTCATCGTTTTTTTTTTTTTTCGAATTGTAAAAGCTATCAAGGAAGTTTATACAAAGATATTGCGACATCTTTTAATCTCCTTTGAAAACTTGAAGAATTCATCAAAATCTGGTTGATTGTTCTTATCTATCTCTGATCTATTTCAAAGCGAAGACTATAAATTACTGTTGCTGGTTCTTGAACACAATAACAGCTTTTTGAACGATTAATTTTCACTTTCGTTACAAGGAACGATTCCAACTTGAAACCCACTAGTCCAGACCACAAATGTATATGGTTTAGACAGTGCAAGATTCCACTTGGAATCCTTCCACTTGAGAATTGAAGAAGGTTTTGTTTGACTCGTTTTTGAATTCTCACCCTTCGAATCTGAGGGCAGCCCCCTTATTGCTGCTCGACCTTTCAAGAGTTCATATTCTTTTTATTCCCAGGAGAGACTGTGATCATTATAAAAATTAAACGACGTTCATGCGATTGATTATTGAAATTTGATACTATTCGCCTTATAAAGAACGAACCGGACGTGATGTTGGCCTGTTGGCATCCTAGCCAAGTCTCACAACCTTAATAAGTCGTTTTCGAGGTAATCAGAGCTGGTGTGTCATTTGATTTCTCGTAATTTCGTAGCTCAGAATGTTACGGTGAAAATTACACTCATTCAGACATTTTGGGTCTGATTTTTTTTTATTCTTTTCATCGAATCGATGATGCGACGGAGATCTAAAAGCCGGAGGCTATGGAGACTCGTTTCATTCAGAGATGAGGAACAGGTCAATATAGAGTGTGGGAGTTTTTATACTGTGGATGGTGAGTAAAATAAAGTGCAAAAAAAGGCAAAATAAAGTGAAAATTAGGACCCAAAAATCAGACATTCATTCAAATCGGAAAACGTCTTTCTTTTAATCAGTTTTTTAATATATTTTTCTCAACCTCTAATTGAAACACAGCTACTTAAATCTTAAATCACGCTAGATATCAAAATAAGTAGTAAGCATCCAAATTGTGGGAACTTGAAAAGACTCAGAGCTCATTATATCTAATACCTCAATTACAGTTATAGCAATCAGTTCTTGAGTAATACACATTAAGTGAAAAAAATGTGTAGGATTAAAAACTTGAAGACTCCATTTGGTCTGAGGGTATATAGTGTGTAGGCGGAAAGAAGAAAGTACATTTTAGTGAAAGGTGGAAGACCAATTTGTTAACTTGGTCCTAATTCGACCTCGAGCAACACGATATGGCGCCAAACGAGAGGTCGTCGCCACGTGAAACGACCGGAATAACGTAGTCGTTGATAGTACTTTGTCCCAAGCGAAGAAAACGAGGACGAGGGACCACTGAATTGAACGAGGAACAGGTAACAAAACACTTTTCGACCATTAGAGACAAAGAAAGCAGACAAAAATAAAGAAGACCAGTGAAGGATGCATCTTAAAAGTCTTTAAACTAAAAACTACGAGTATAATAGCAGCAAATATTTCTTATCTTTTTCCCACACGTTATAAGAGTTCAAAGGTATCTCTATCATAAAAAAGATAATGTCAAGAAATTCTAAGTTTTTAGGTTTTAAGTTTTAAGGAAAATATAAAGACATTTTAAGAGATTTTAAGTGATTTTTCCTTACATCAGCTTTAAATTTTCAATATTTGAGAAGTTATATTGGAAAAATGAATTTTACGAAAATTATAAAAGTATATAAAACTTGTAAAATTAAATATTTATATTATTTTATAAATTCGACGAAAAGAATCAAAAAAAAATCAGACCCAAAATGTCTGAATGAGTGGGTATTTCAGATCTATTTAAGCTTTGTAGTGGTGACAAAATCCAGTTTCCTAAAAAAGGTTTTTTTAAACATATTTCAAGGGCAATATATCTAATCCCGTGTAGAAATTTCCAAACCTGGCCCAGACCGGTGATGAAACACACGGCCCGACCGGGCCCCGACCGGAATTCGGTATTTCAGACCTGGGTCCGGTTGGGCCGTGTGTTTCATCCCCGGTTTGAAATTTCCCGATCTGGGCCCGGTCGGGGCCACAGCAAAATTTCTACCCGGGATATGAAGATCTGAAAAAAGGTCCGGATGTGTGTGTGTGTAGTTATTCCACTATATACATAGTTGAATTTCTTACAAGGGTTTAATAAAATATTTAATTTTACAAGTTTTATATACTTTTATAATTTTCGTAAAATTCATTTTTCCAATATAACTTCTCAAATATTGAAAATTTAAAGTTGATGTAAGGAAAATGAAGATTCCTTTCATCGAGACGAATCGATTGACCTATATAATTAATGCATTTCATTAAAAAATAAGGAAGTTATGTTTATTTATAATTTAGAAAGTTAATTTTTCGCTCTATGTTTCCAAATAATCAAAATTTTGAGTTGACCTAGGGAAAATGAATATTCTTTATGTCGAGACGAATTGAGTGACCTGTATGATGAATGCATTTAATTGAGAAATAAGAAAGTTATGGTTAATTGTATTTTTAAAAAGTAATTTTTTGCTATAATTTCTGAAATAATTAAAATTTAAAGCTGATGTAAAGAAAATGAAGATTCTTTGTGTCTACACGAATCGATTCACCTAAAAGATATATGCATTTTATAAAAAAATAAGAAAGTTATCAAAATTGAATGCTGATGTAAAGAATACTTAATGCTTCCTCTATGAGGAAGCAAAGTGTTCATTGAATGAGTACAAAAGTTGATAAAACTTGACAGCTAGTTAGGGAATTTAAAGGCATTTCGAGAGATTTTAAATATGATCTTAAGGAATTTAAAGTAAAATTGAATCTCGCGATGCGCCATTTTCTGAATATTTTCCACACTTCCTTCGTTTTCTTTCTTAATTGAAAAGAAAAAGCGAATATCCCTGAAGAGATGGGGAGTTAGCCGGGATTTATCTCGGGAGATGCACAAGGAGTAAGGATGCATGATTGCACGTCTCAGGCTGGACCATGATGGCCGCTAAGAAAAGCTATTGGTCCGTCAGTAATCATACGGTCCCCCACTTTAAGTCGTATACCGAAGTACCGCCACCGAGTCTCGACTATCATTACGCGATCATTTTTTCTTTCGGCAGCATTTAATTTGAATCGTCCCTCCCTCGCGACTTCCCACTAGACTCTACAGTTAAATTGTCTTGCACTATACTTTATACTAGACTACATAGTATATATGTATATAATTATAAATACAAGCATGAATTTCATGCAAGCTTCGACCTCATCCTTTATTCTTTGCTATATATGATTGTTGCAATCAATGCAGTTCCACTAATCCGCACTCTTTTCATCCCATTCTGTTTCCATCCTTTCCACTATCGTTCTGCATCATTTTATTTTTTGCCTCTATCATTTCTTTTACCATGTCCCACTCATTTTTGTGCTTTTTGCACCTCTACAATTTTCTCGCATTATCCGTTCGTGCCGCACGCAGATTATGCCTTGTCTGCAGTGATCAATTTCATTTTACTTGATGTGCATCTTTCGTTCCAAACTGCTTTTAAGCCTCAAATCATAATCTCTTCCTTTTTTTAAAGAAGCCATTTTTAAAAAAAGTAGATATCTTACATTGTGTGAGTAAAAATATTTCACAGACAAAAAAAAAGGCAAACGTACGTAAGATAATATATGTTTTTGCATTAAAGCAATATTTTCGCATTAAAAACTTAATTCCGTACAGAAATTTATACATGGCCCTGACTTGTAACGCTTTGGCAGAATATTAACTTACTTAGGGAAAACTGGCCAGGGCCTCGTAAGTTTACCCAAACAATGCCCTAGTTAAACAAAAATTATTTTTATATTTTAATTAAATCTTTATTAATAGTAGGTAATAATAATAACAACAATAATAGTATAATAATATAATATAATCGTTTTTTGTTTGCACGTTCTTGTACATATTATACATATATACATACATTAAGGGAATAATATTTTGCAAAAAAGGAAAAAAATTAAATCAATGCATACTATACTTCCATTAAATTAAGACAATTAATACAACAAATGAAAACTTAATTTTTCTTACATTGTGGAACTTAAGAAACCATTAGGACTCGAACGCAAGACGCGCGAGAAGAGCGGAAACCAGTCCTTGGCTCTTTGTCACTTTTTAAATTATTTATAAGTTTATTCATTTTATATAGAACATTTTATTTATTTATCAGCGTTTTTATAGAAGTTAGTAATTTTCGGAAAACGAAAATTATTAACAATTTTTTTTTAAATATTATCAGAAGATATAGTTTAATATTAATTTTCGTAAAAAACTGTTTAAAGTTCAAAGAAATATATTCGTGAATGTCAAAAATATATTAGTTAACTTTCTAATGTATAAATATAGACTTCTTTTAAATTATAAAAAATTAAGTGTGGAAAACTTGGGAAATTCCTTATCTTTACCCGATGTATGGTTTTGACAAGGAAAACTCTTCAATACCTCATTTAATTAACATCTATAAGTCGGTTTTATTTCACTCTTTTAAGGTCGGAGGAATACCAATGTAAGATTGTTATTATTGACGTATTACTACTATATCGTTACCCCATTAATGCCCAATTTTATTAAACTATTTTCTCTTAAAATGGAAATCCCGACCAGGGCCTCGTCAACACCCTATTTTAAATAGGGCTAAATGGGGCAATTTCTGCATGGGATGAAGAGTTTCTATTTTTAAATATAGTCACTAAAGTCTTATAGGTACGTAATGAGAAATTAAATTTAATCGCTGCACATCCTTATCATTTACAAGGGATTTTCATAATTCATAATTAAAATTTCTAATGAAACTCGCCATATAGTCGTTAGCAACAAAGTGTGGATAATTTGCTGTTGCTTGTTTCGAGGGAAGTTTATATAATACATACACCAGCAGAAAGTGTTTCACGTCACCACTTACAGTAGTTTTCACTTCCCATAAATTTCTCTCTCAAAAGGAAGGAACGTTAAACCTCGTAAATATTTCAATTAGGCCTAATCGGACGAGGTTGAGAGCCGCTGGGTCCGGTAATTAGCGTTATGAAGTCTGTTGCTTACCGACGATGACTCTCGGATAATAAGTACTTGTTGTTACATTACACACGTTCGGCCAACCACGATGCGGCGAGGCTACAATACGTGAAAGCGGCCATTATCCAGTTTTCTTTTCCACAACGGATTTAAAACGGATTTCAGAGGATTTCAGTGCCGGCTTTAGTCTTATTTTGCACTCTTGGTAAAAATCGTTTTTGACACCCCTTTCAAAAATAAAGGCGAATATTGCTTATATTTTCGAGATTTTCAACGATTTCAGACGATTTCAAGGGATTTCAAAAAATTTCATTGGATTTCAGAACATTTCAATGGGTTTGAAGAAATGTTATGGTCAAGTATTGCTTAACTTTGGTGACTGAATGAGAGTCTGAAATTTCCATTTGTTGAAAAGGACATACGATTTTGTGAAACATTCCACCTTCACCGAAAGACAAAAGTGCTCGTTTCATTTACTGTTTCCGGAAGTAACTTGCTGCTATACATATATTATATATATATGTGCACCCGGCGATTGTTATCGAAAGCGCCAATCGGCCCTCATATCTACCGATAAACCTAGTTATTAAATCCAAATTCAACTCGACTCAAAATTTTAAATATAGCCACGACACTTTTCGCTTCGATCGTGGTAAAAGGCGGAAATGCATTGTGTTGAATGCGAGTAATTAAGGACGCTCGTAAGCTGCGCAGGTGTGATTAAGGTAGGAAAGAAATGCAAGTTGCAATTAGTCGTTCCTTGCTCAAAATAATTAACATTGTGTATCATGAAATTCGTGACTACAGTTCGCAGATCTGACATCAAGATATCAAGACTTTTTTCAAATTGTACGAAGAACCGATTTGGCCTTGTCTTCCTTTTATTATGTTCCGCTAGGAAAGGCGTGAAACGTTATATGTACATACATATTATGATGTTGTATAGAACAATTAAATGTTCATTTTAGTTGTACCAACATCAAATTATACATTTAATCGAGAATTGACACTTTACATTTATTTATGTGCAGTGTAAAAGAATTTAATACTTTTTGTTGTTAATTTATTTCAAGTTATAGTTAATTTAAAGTTTTAAATTTAACAATGTGTTGGTAATTTATTAATTATTATATAAAAATTAACCCTCAAACTAAATCTTTAATCAATTATATCTGGTGTTATACAACTTCACTTGCAAGAGACCTAAATTTAAAATTTCGCGCCCTTATTCGGTCCGAGCGTGTCCGATTTAGCCCGAGTGTACACTGTAAAGAGTTTCGATGAAAATTCCCACATAAATCATAGGAAATAAAAATACCAGTAATAACTGATGGAAATTTACCAAAATTGTGTAAAATTCCGTTGTAGGAATAGAATTTTACTTTATTTCTGCATGTAAATTTCCGTCAGTTATCGCTGGTATTTTTATTTCCTATGATTTTCGTGGGAAAATTACAGTTTTATTGTGAAATTCACAAAATTACGGGAAAATAACCTTAGAAATGACTGTGAACTTCCAAAAAATTTGGAACTTTCCTGCAGAAATTATAGGAAAAAATTACAAAAACCAAATGTAATTTTCATCGAAATTTTTTACAGTGTAGTGTTAGCTCAACGCCTAGAGTTCTTAAATTCTCGAGAACTTAAGTCCAGGTTATATGACCGAGAATATGACAGAATTTAAAAGAATTTAAAAGAATTTAAGAGAATTTAAGAATTTATGATTTTTAGAAAAATTGTTATTGTTTACATTATTTACATGGTTAAATTTTAGTCATTTATTAGCTAAGGCATATATAGGAATGTAAAATATGCAAAACAACAGCTTACTAGTTAACTAAAGCCACAAAATTCATTTTATAATAAACGTCACTTTATAGGCTATATTAGACACTAACATAACCCACGCTTTGCATACATTTGTGACCGTTTTTTCATTTACAACTTGTGTAAAGCTCATTAAGAAGTAATAGAAGTACAAAAAACAGTTTATTACGCTTTATCGTTTAATTAATCAATAATTATCTCCCTTGTCATAAAAATCTCTAAAATCATAAGTTCTCATAAATTCTTAGAGAATTTAAGTCTCGGTTATATTCTCGGTTATATTCTCATTCTCGTTTCCGTTCTCGAAGTAATATAACCGACTAAGAACTCTATCAACGCCATTTCCTGCAGTTTTCAGAAGTATCCTCATGAGTTTCTGATAAAAAAACGTTTATGTTCAACGGAAAATTTTATGGTGCTGTTTGCAGTAGTTTTTCAAAAAGAGTGTGTGGTTTCTTCTGGTTTTCTGGTTTCTCCACTTGGAGAGGTTATAAGGCCTGATCGTATTCGAATTGAATTGAAAATAATTCATTCATTCCAACAATTAGTTGAATGTTTATTATAGTTCAATTATAATTTAAAAAAGAAAGTTTCTTTGAATATAATAACTGTTTTTCATTAATTACAAAAAAAAACTCTAACCAAAATTTAAAAAATGTCCTATCGGGACAACAGAAGGGTAAACTTTTGTAAGACCCTCGTGGGGCTTACAGGGGTCGTGTATAGACCCTAACAAGGGCCCACTGTGGCCCCGCTTAGGGCCACTTTATTGGCCCTTCGTAGAGTGCCTACATGGGACCTTTAAAGGTGACCATGTCAAAACTATGTTGGTCTTTCATATAGTTTTCTATCATGGGGCTAACATAATAAGGAAGCAAACTACGTGGGGCCCCGCGGGGGCCAACTCAAAATTTCCACACGGGAATGGAAAGCCTCCATATATAGTTAAAAAGTGGCAAGCTGGGCCATTTCTAATAAGATTAATAGCAATGTTATTAAAAATAATTAATATTTAATTTTGTTTACGAAAGGTAATTAAACCAATTACCGCACTCGATGGTGAAATGAACATGGCAGGGTTACGTAAAGTAATTGGCCGCTTCTTCGCGGATTTCCTAAAACGATAATTAACGAGTTATTAAGCGCCGGCTAACCTCTCTTCGACGCTCGTCATTATACGCGCATGTATTTTAACGTTTCACACGAGCACCGAGTGAAATCTCCAGTGATGAGCCGTAAGATAGTGAATCTTTATTTGTGCGCGTGATTCTTTAGCAAAGGTGTGTACGCCGTACTTTTTCTATCTTGTACATACATATTTTACCTGTGACCAGAAAATGCGCGCGACGGGTGTGCACACGAGTGCGTGAGATCTCGTAAGTGTGCGCACGGCCTAAGGACAGGATGCAATTACACTGGCTTAAGTGTTATCGTTAAAACAAAAACTTATACCGTCCATAATTCGAGGTTCTCATCTTCCTCGTAGCTGATGTGTAAAATCTTTCTCGGAAAGCCTCGAGTCGTCTCTCCGCCGGAAATGGCGTATTTGGTAAACGGGCAACGTTCAACGTCGTTCTCCCGCAGTTCAGATAAAAATTTAACACATCTTTATCTTCTTTGCTTCCTCAGTCTGAAACATTTCAGAAAGTCAACAACTATAAAAACATCGAATTAGGATATATATATATATATATAAGTATATAATTAAAGAAGCACAGCTTTCGACAAAAAGTCGCGGTGTTAAAAAAATTAATGTTTTCCCTGATACGTTTTTCATTTAACTCATTTCATTCTTGCATCACGCGATACCAGCCATATTAATCACTTTGTTCGCGTCCCGCAAATATGGTTTTTCATGCACGCTGAAGTTGAACTAATTTTTTATACAGCCGATATGAAGGGTATCGCGTGGATCAGGCTCTGTGCGTGTGAATTTGTGTAGGTGCTCACACAAGGCATAATAACCCTGATCCGATCTTACTGATCTTACGTTTGTTATGCTAAGTGCTCATTAAGATTGTAATACGTTTCTAAGGGCGAGTCGTGCGGAAATTGGGCACAGGAGAAAACCGCTCGTGAAATGTGCAATGCGGAAGCGGTGTGTGATTTTGTGCAATTTTATTTCCTTCTTCCTCGTTATATATATATATATATCATAAAATAAATGTAACTCTCCTCGAAATTGACTGCTTGTAAAATCATTTCTCACAATTACACTCTTTAAGAGTGAGAAACGAATCGATTAGAAAGTGCGATTTGGTTTCAATGGATCTCACGCGCGCAACAATGGGTAAATAAACTTGTTTGCCTTTCTCATCACGCTCATAAATAACAGTAGGAAGAATTTTTAATGCAGAATCTAACTCTTAATATGTATAATTTAATCTCTGCTATTATCTACATCTGAAATAAAATTCTTGGTTTGAGATTGCTTTCTGCGAATCGTCTGATTCTCGCAGATCCACAATTGCTTCGCTCCACCCTCAACCGTTTTAAATTAGCATCATGTAATTTCACTTCGATCCTGCAGGGTCAACCGGACTCTTACCGACTGTTGGTAAAGTATGCAGAATCGGTGCTGGGATTCCCCGCCCTTCGAAAGTCTACAATTTGCATGGTTTATCATCGATGGCGCCCGAGAAACGCTTTTTAAGTTGTTACGAGCATTACTCATAATCCTTGGGTAAGAGCTTATAGTCAATGTCTCGATTCTATCTTCAAAGTCGTACGGCAAAATCGTATATCTGAAATCATTTTCTAGCCGTGAAAACGCAGAATTACGAGGCAAAGAATATAAATGCGTATCCCGAGTAGAAATGTTGCTGTGGCTCTGATCGGGCCCATATTGAGGAATCTGGCCCCGATCGGATCCAGATCTAGCGATTTCAGATCGGGGATGAAACGTGGCGTCCGACCAGGGCCAGATCTGGCCAGATCGAGGCCCGATCGAGACCCGATCGTTTCATTACCGGTCTGGGCCAGGTTTGGAAATTTCTACACGGGGTATCAAAAGCAGTAGTTCCCGTGTAGAAATTTTGCTGTGGCCCCTGTCGGGCCCAGATCTGGCTAAATCGGGCAAAGTCTGGGCTCGGTCAGGTTCCGCGTTCCATCACCGGTCTGGGCCAGGTTTGGGAATTTCTACCCCCTTCTTCCAAGCCTCTTTTTGTAATTTCCATTTTCAACCCTCTTTCAAAATCTATAAGATTTGTATATTTTTGCACGAGGGTGTGAAAAAAATGTCATGAATATAAGGAAGTTGGCAGTTTTGAAAAGTGAACATTCAACGATGATATTTTTTTGAAACAATTAAGATAATATTTGCATTGGCAGGGTAGTGATTTCCTGCAGGTGTTTTAAGTCGAGGGTTGGAGCTCGTTAGTTATAGACGCGCTTATGTGTAAGAGAGTGGCGTGTATGACACATCGAGGGCCTGCGGCGTACATGCGCTACGAATGGTTTAAACACTGAGGGGTGAGAATTAGTACGAAGGGGAGGGACTGCTATTAGATCTTTCTCATGCTGATAAAATTGTATAATGGATTTAATCGCTTTGCGCCCGACCCTCGACTAAATTTTCGTTATTTTTCATGGGTCCCTGACCACTAGAAAGTATATCTCCACGATAAATCTCGTCCCATATATCCTTCTTTCTTCAAAATTTTATTTTCCTCATCTTCTTGCCACTATTTTAACACTTATATTAATAAACAGTTTCCAGAGATTTTGTGGAATTAAAAAAACAGCGTAATAAATAATTTTAGATAAATTTAAAAAACAGAAGGCATACATTATTATGGTCTATAATCTATATTAAATGATAGTTGATGCGATCTTTGATAGAGAGTTTTGTATTGTTTGTTTAGTTTTATTATAAGCAGTACTACTCATAAATGAACGCAGACCGGGACTTTTTAACGCTTTTTAGGTAACCAGGTAGACGCGAGGTGCCTATGTGTGCAATATATAAGTGTATAATACTACATGAATGTTTGAACGTGCTTACTTCTCCGTCCTTCCGCCTATTAAGCTCTCATGACTTCAAGAGAGCGCAACATCGTAATAATAATCATCTGACAGCCGGACACGCTTCTCTACAATTGGCCGATTTGAGGAATTTATGTAACTCCATTATGATCATCTACTCGTTCTTGCACTGTTAAAAATGCCATAACGTATATTTGGCCTCGTTATGCTAAATTGACGTGCAAAAACCTTACGGAAATTGTCCGTAATTCAGACATTTTTCATAAAACTCGAACAATTCCTAAAATTGTATATTTAAAACAGAAACAAATGAATAAAGCTAGAAAAATGGAACTAATAAGTCACATTGCTTGCGATTGGTAAATAGCATATATTCGACTATGTTTATAAGGGAAAAGTATAATTGACTGAATTAAAGTCTGATTTCAAGTCGAACTTGTGAATATATTTTTACGACTTACGTATATACTTTTCGAGCGGTCAAAAGGATCGATCGCATGAAACGTATCATTAGTTACACGAACGTTATAGTTACACTGTAACTGACCGTAATCGCTGATAAAAGCGAAAGATAAATGAGCCATGGTCGTTCGTATAGCAATGGCTCAAGAGAAAACGGCATCGATTTGAAACGCAGTCTACGCTCGTTAACGTGGAAAGAGGTGCCAGGAATATGGGAATCTCAGTCAACTATATTTACTCCTATTTAAAGTACAATTGCCGCAATCCTGGCACAAATATTTTATAAGCAATTCTCAAAAATCATACATTTTCTTCTATCCATATATATATATATATATATATACTAGAGATTAAACCTCTTTTTATGATAGGATTTCATCAATTGAAAACAGGAGCGGATCCTGACAAGGACTTTAATAATAATCAAAAAATGATTTTAATTTATTATAAATTATTTACATAGTTTTACAAGTTATTCTATAAATATAATTTTAAAGTTTAAGTTGATGTTTATTAAACTAATTCTTGGTGTATAATAGGCGTCTTTTCCCTGCTAACTCTATCTCACTTGTGCGATTTTGCTATCTTGCACCCGTGACAGACTCATTAGCATAGAAACAGCAGTAAACTCAGAACTAGCTTACCGAGCTAACAGCGTGTAAAATAACCGCTAAGTTGTCAAGACAATGCTCAGGAGTCTTAGCGACACCGTCTAAACAGTGCACACGACCAAGTCCCCTCGCGAATTACTTCCTCGAGTTCGCCATTGTCCTGGGGCGAGCAAAACGTCACCCAACTTCCGGTTCTCGGCTTCTCCTTAAACAACTCCTGCTCTTGTCTTAAAAGAGCACTTCTGAACTCAAAAGTCGCGATATCACAGTCAGATAAGCAAAATGGATGATCCACGAAAATTTCTTACACCTGTTTGTGATTTTACAACACATTACAATACAAATTGTAATGTAATATTACAATACATTGTGACAGAGTGTTTTTCACTTGTCACTTATCCTTGCTGGCACCGGTGGATGTTAGTAATTAAAATCTGGAGTTCCAGGCGAGAGTCAATATTCCATAAAGGGGTCATCTTAATTTGGGTGGATCATTATTCTACATCATTTTTTTTTGTTTCTTTTTTTATGTAACGAGAGTATTATGTCTTGGCGTGACAACTTTTACCGAGCCCGAAGTTCTCTTAAGGGTTGATTCAGACTAAGGGCCAACTCTCTGGATTTCGCAAGGGTGATGTTCTGCTGGTTTCCGGTTTCTTGGAGTCAGCCATCTCTCAATAAAGGACTTTAGGAATCATGGAATGATGGGAGTTTAGTCGTCTTGTGACGAATGGGTGTATTCAATTATATTCGATTCTAATCGAATATTATAAAATTGTCTAATTGGCTAAAACTTGTCAACCTGTTGATCTAAGCGCTTAGATTGGTCAATTCCACAAATTATAGCGTATGAGTTGTCTCTCGTCAAAAGAATCCTCACTCTCGTTTGGAACGTCGTAGAGTCAAGAGTGACTATAAAATTTGTGAATTGGATCTTTGGAAGTTGACCAGCAGTTTTTCTGTACC
>UCOH01011425.1:0-46213 GCA_900474275.1 Synergus japonicus | reverse complement strand
TATATATATATATATATATATATATATATCACCAATGAAGCAAGCAAAATTAAATTCTACTAGGCAAAAAAATCGTTAGACTAGTCTCGTCTTCTGTGTATCATTTGAACTGCATAATTTGCAAAAAAAAAGCAAAAATGCATTTGAATCTGTTAATTTTCTTCGCGGTCTTGTCTCCAGCAATTATTGGCACCATTTCAACCGAGAATATTAGTAAGTATAATTATATTCTTAAGTAAGTATAATTATATTCCGAAGAAACTTTTCAATCCGAATGAATCCGATCCATTCCGAAGAAACTTCAATCCGAATGAATCCGAACCATTCCTAAGAAATTTTTCGATGCGAATGAATCCGAAAATTCAATCTGAATGAATCCTAACCATTCCGAAGAAACTTCAATCCGAATGAATCCGAATGAAACCGAACCATTCCGAAGAAATTTTTCGATCCGAATGAATCCGAATTTTCAATCCAAAGAAACTTTTCAATCCGAATGAATCCGAATATTCAATCCGAATGAATCCGAATCATTCCTAAGAAATTTTTCGATCCGAATGAATCCGAACCATTCCTAAGAAATTTTTCGATCCGAATGAATCCGAATATTCAATCCGAATGAATCCGATTCATTCCGAAGAAACTTTTTAATCCGAATGAATCCGAACCATTCCTAAGAAATTTTTCGATGCGAATGAATCCTAACCATTCCGAAGAAACTTCAATCCGAATGAATCCGAATGAAACCGAACCATTCCGAAGAAACTTCAATCCGAATGAATCCGAATCATTCCTAAGAAATTTTTCGTTGCGAATGAATCCGAAAATTCAATCTGAATGAATCCGAACCATTCCGAAGAAATTTTTCGATCCGAATGAATCCGAATATTCAATCCGAATGAATCCGATTCATTCCGAAGAAACTTTTTAATCCGAATGAATTCGATTCATTCCGAAGAAACTTTTTAATCTGAATGAATCCGAACCATTCCGAAGAAACTTTTCAATCCGAATGAATCCGAATAAATCCGAACCATTCCGAAGAAATTTTTCGATCCGAATGAATCCGAACCATTCCGAAGAAACTTTTCAATCCGAGTGAATCCGACCCATTCCCAAGAAACTTTTCAATCCGAATGAATCCGAACCATTCCTAAGAAACTTTTTAATCCGAATGAATCCGAAATTTCAATCCGAATGAATCCTAACTATTCCGATGAAACTTTTCAATCCGAATGAATCCGAACCATTCCGGATAGGAATCTTCCTTCAAGCTTCAGATTGGCTCGGATTCATTCGGATAGGAATCATGCGAACTTCGGATTGGTTCGGAATGAAACTGATTCGCTCGGAAAGAGATTTTGCATTGGCTTGGATTAATTGGGATAGGAAATTTTCTATCCGAAGCCTTCGCCAGGATAAATTAGTTCCCTTCTTCATTTAAAATTAAAATAATCTATTCTAAAAAGATGATTGAGTCGAAGTCGAAATATCGTAACGCCTATTCCGCACTCCTGATTCGTCGTGTAAGTATCCATAGTGATTTTCGAGTCTAAACTAGAAATACATTAAAAATCTAGGAATTTTAAGAGAATTTTATGGAATTTTTAAAGATTTCATGGAAGATAACAGGATTTTAAATGTTATCGAAGTATTTAAAAGAATTTCAAGAAGTTTATGGGAATTTTTAGAATTTTTCAGGAGATATTGACCAGATTTCATTCGGACTTTCGAGATACTTTTATGAAATTTATAATCTGTAGTCTGTGGGATTTAAACAAGGAATTTAAAACTTTACAGGGAATTTTATGCAGGGATTTCAAAAGCTTTTTTTGGTTTTTAAAAGATTTTGTAGAATTTACAAAGATTTTCAAGGTTTTCGTCCAATTTAAGAGTGTTCAAAAATTTTTAAGTGATTTATACGAAATCCAAGAGATTTTTAGGATAATAAAACGATTTTGTAGAATTGTTTGGGATTTTAGCATATTTCGTAAAATTTTAAGGGATTTTAAAGAACCTGAAATATTATTCTGAAATTTTAAGGAAATTTATGAGATTTCTAATAATTTTAAGTGAGTTTGAGAGATTTTTCTGATATGTAAATGATTTTGTTAGAATTTTAAAGAATTTCATGGAATTTGTTAAGATTTCTATGTAATATTTTTAAGCGATATAAAAGATATAGAGATTTTAAATTTTACCGTAAAATTTCAAGAATTTTTCGGGGAATTTTAAGAGATTTTAAACTTTTTCATGGAATTTCAAAAGATTTCTAGAAATTTTTAGAGATTTTCATGAATTTTATGGATTTTCAAGATATTTCTAATACTTGTAATGAATTTTAAAGGATACAAAGGAGATTTGTATTATTATCATTGAATTTGAAAGAATCTGAAGAAGTTTCTGAAAATTTTAACAGATTCTCACGAATTTCAAGCGATTTCACAGGTTTTCAAAGGTTTCCTGAAATTTTTATAGATTTTCACAAAGTTTAACATAGATTGTAAGAGATTAGAGTTATAAAATATTATAAATTATATAATATTGAAAAATAAACTAAATACTTCTTGTAATTCCTTGTTAATTTCAAAAAAGAAATTAAAATGTAACAATGCTTTCTTGTCGGTTTATTACGAAAAACGTAAAGCAATTGTACTTGCAGCCGAATCCACGGATCTTCTCATGCGCAGAAAGCGTGTAATTAATATGAAACCTGGTGGAGACGTGCCAGTGAGGGCTGGAGAATTTCCCTACATTGCAAAAATTCTACTGAGCAACAAACTCCATTGCGTGGGTAGTATAATCTCGGCTTTGACTGTCATCACATCCGCTCAATGTGCTTCTGCACCTGGACACATATCGGGATACAAAATTATGACTGGTTCAATATATAACAATGGTGGCACCGCTCGCTATGTAACTGACAAAAGAATACGCTTCGGCAATTATCAGGGGACAAGAACTTCTGATGGTATCGCCTTATTAATAGCTGATGGGCATTTAATTACGTCCAGATTTGCTAATGTCATTACATTTCACTCGAAACCTATCCTCCATACTGTACCTGCTACTGTTGTTGGTTGGGGTTGCTACTACGTCCCTGGGATGTAAGTTTCCAATACTATGTGAAACATAAAAAACAATGCGTCATTAATCAAAATCTTCTTCGATTTCAGACGTGGAACAGAACATCCTAAAGTACTGCGATCAATTACTGTGCCCATAATGTCCCATCAAGAATGCGTAGACATTTACCGAGGAATTTTTCACATTACTGAAGAAGATGTTTGCATATTCCATGAACAGAAACGCTGTGGCAATACCGATTCTGGTGCTCCGTTAATTATAGACGGTCAACTGGCTGGAATTTATATTCGGAAAGGACCATTAAAACTTGCCAGAGATCCTGAAATTTTTGCTCTGTTGCAACATGCACACTACAATCAGTGGATCGCGAATAACATCGTTTATTAGCATAGGAAATAAAGATTTTCTTTTTTCAAGTACACAGCTCTCCCGTGATAAGGCCAACCGTGTTAAGTCTTTTGTAGAATTGACGCTAGTGGCTCCATCGCGAGCCCTGTACTCTACTGCGCATGCGTCGCTACAAAATATTAAACGGGACTTAACATGAGAGAGCAGTGTAATTGTCTGTGAATTGAAAAAATTGAAAATACATATTAATAAATACTGATATGACACACATATTAAAACACTATAAAACGTGTACATTATTTGATTGACATTGTTTCCTTCTATTTCTTATGCATCACATTTTTATTGCCTAAAATCACTGATCTATATAATAACTGGATAGCGGATGCCGTGTAAAAGTGTCGTGACTAATTGACCGCCATTTTGTTTGGAAATTTGTGCACTTCGGGAAACTTCGTGGCTTGTTTCGGCATCAATGTAACTTTCGTAATTTAAATTTTAGCGCGAAGAACCGAATGTTGCCGAACTCGAATGTTATCGAACCGAATATTGCCGAAACAAGCTACGAAGTTCCCCGAACTGCACAAGCTTCCAAACCAAAATGGCGTTCTATAAATCACAAAAACTGTGTTCCATGCGCTATCCAGTTATTATAGAGATCAGTGCCTAAAATACTCTGAAATTTGAATAGTAGACAATTTTATGACTAAAGTTAGATTGCTATTAAATTTTTATATAATATTTGACCTTATCTTGGGAAAGGACCATTAAGACTTCACAGAGATCCTGAAATTTTTGCGCTGTTGCAACACGCACACTACAGTCAGTGGATCAGAGATAACATCGTTTATTCGCGAAATTAACAATTGTATTTTCTCAAATGCACTACTCTCCCGTGATGAGTCCAACCTTGTTGTGAGAAAAGACACCAATCAGATCAACCATTCAAAAGCAAGCAATCAGATCAACCATTTAAAAGCAACCAATCATATGCAACCTATCAGATGGAACCATTCAAAAGCAACCAATCAACCAATCGCGTCATGCGTGATACATGAGCATCCTTGAGGAATCCGCGTTGGGAAATGTTAAGTACGCGCCTGACATTTATTCTCCCGAAATAAGTCTAAGACCAACGACTACGGGACTTAACATGAGAGAACAGTGTAATTGGCAGTGTATGGAAAATACAAATTAATAAACACTAATGTGATATAACATTAAAACAGTACAAAACGTGTACATTATTTTACGTAAAATATTTTGGGTGATAAAGGCCTGAACTAAAAATGATGATGGAGGTAATCTCCTGAAAGTTTCTTAATAATTGTTACATAAAGTGACAAGATTTCTATCCTTGATGAATTGCCTAAAAATTCAAATTTACTTGGTTCCTCATATTTCATATTTACGTTATTTCCTCATATTTCTCGAGCATATTTATTTGTATTGCATAAGATTCTCTATAAAATTTCGATAGCGGAGAATTTTAAGATTACATTTATATTGCTATAAAATTATCATAATTTATTATCTTCTTGTATTTGTTGACTATTATTTCAGAAAAATGGATAACATGTACAGCAAGTAAAGTTAAATTCTTAAAGGCCAAAATAATCTTTAAACTTGTCCCGTCTTCGGCGTATCACTTGAACTGCGTAATTTGCAAAAACAACACGCAAAAATGGATTTGAAACTGTTAATTCTCTTCGCCGTCTTGTCTCCATCAATTATTGGAACCATCTCAAGCGACAATATTAGTAAGTAAAATTATATCCTCCAATTTACTCTGAAAGGATTTTATCCTTGATTTCAAAAGAGAAATTAGAAAACGTGACAATGCTTTCCTCATTGGATTATAACCAAACCGCAAAATAATTTTACTTGCAGACGAATCAACGGATCTTCTGGTACGCAAAAAGCGTGTAATTAATATGGAGCCTGGTGGAGACGTGCCAGTGAAGGCTGGAGATTTTCCCTACGTTGTAAAGCTTCTACTGCACAACAAACTCTATTGCGTGGGTAGTATAATCTCCGTTTCTACTGTCATCACATCAGCACAATGTGCTTCTTCTCCACTTGAATCCTTACCCGCATATA
Source organism: Synergus japonicus (assembly GCA_900474275.1). Taxonomy (NCBI): domain Eukaryota; kingdom Metazoa; phylum Arthropoda; class Insecta; order Hymenoptera; family Cynipidae; genus Synergus; species Synergus japonicus. The sequence goes on along the minus strand of UCOH01011425.1, from coordinate 40,678 downwards.
AAATTGTGTCCGGTACAATATACAACTTTGGTGGCACAGCACGCAATGTAATTGAAAGAAGAATACGCTACGGAAATTATGACAGAAGAAGAACTTCTGATGGTATTGCCTTATTAATAGTTGATGAGCCTTTTAGGTCCAGACATACGAGTATCATAACGCTACACTCGGAACCTATAGTGCCAGGTGTACATGCTACTGTTGCTGGTTGGGGCTGCTACTTCATCGCGGGGACGTAAGTTTCCAATACTATATTAAACATAAAACGTAATTCGCCACTAATCAAAATCTTCTTCGATTTCAGACCTGGAACAGAACATCCAAGATTGCTGCGATCAATTACTGTACCCATAATGCCCCATCGAGATTGCGTAGGTTACTACCGAGGAGTATATAACATTACTGATGAAGACGTTTGCATTAACGATGAATTCAAACACTGTGGCCATACTGATTTTGGTGGACCTTTAATTATTGACGATAAACTGGCTGGAGTTTACATTGGGAAAGGACCATTAAGACATGGAAGAGATCCTGAAATTTTTGCTCTATTGCAACATGCACACTACAATCAGTGGATCAGAAATAACACGGTTCATCCGGGTAGACATTAAAAATTGTCTTCCTTCAAATACACTGCTCTCCCGTGATAAGTCCAACCGTGTTAAGTCTTTCGTAGAATTGACGCTGTTAAATAAAGTTCATAAGACGCCAGAGCGTACCAGAGTTGGCATTCAGTAAGAAAAGCAAGCAAACATTTTTTCTCCCGCGATAAGTCTAAGACCAACGAAAGCGGGACTTAACATGAGAGAGCAGTGTAAATTGGCATTGAATAGAAACTACAAGTTAATAAATACTAATCTAATACAAACAATAAAACAGTAAAAAACGTGTACAATTATTTGTCGACAACATTGTTTCCTTATATTTCTCATGCATCATATTTATTTCATCAGTTTTATTGCGTAAAATTCTCTACAAAGTTTTCATAGCAGAGAATTTTATGACTGAAGTTATATTGCTACTAAATTATCATGTAATGTTTTACTTTCTTGTATTTGTCGACTCTTTTTGTCATCAAACCATTACCTACTGTTCTACTGCTTCAGAAAAATAGATACATATATCATTAACCATACACAGCAAGTAAAGTTAAATTCTAATGCGCCAAAATAATCTCTAAACTTGTCTCGTCTTCGGTGTATCATTTGAACCGCGTAATTTGCAAAAAACAACAGGCTAAAATGCATTTGAATCTGTTAATTCTCTTCGCCGTCTTGTCTCCAGCAATTATTGGAACCATCTCGAGCGAGAACATCAGTAAGTAAAATTATATCCCCTGATTTACAGTTAAAGGATTTTATCTTTAATTTCAAAAAAGAAATTAGAATGTCACGCTGCTTTCCTTATCGGGTTATTAAAAAACGCCAAATAATTTCACTTGCAGACGAATCAATGGATCTCCTCGTGCGCAAAAAGCGTGTAATTAATACGGAACCTGATGGAGACGTGCCAGTGAGGGCTGGAGAATTTCCCTTCGTTGTAAAAATTATGCTGCAAAACAGACTTTATTGCGTGGGTAGTATAATCTCAGCTTTGACTGTCATCACATCTGCACACTGTGCTTCTACTGCAATTGTACCCATATCAGAATATAAAATTCTGTCTGGTACAATATACAACTATGGTGGCACAGCTCGCAATGTAATTGAAAGAAAAATACGCTTCGGCAATTATGACAGAGGAAGAAATTCTTATGGCATTGCCTTATTCATAGTTGATGCGCATTTTACATCCAGATATACTGGTGTCATAGGACTTCACGCCGAACCTGTTTTGGGAGGTGTACCTGCTACTGTTGCTGGTTGGGGCTGCTACTTCATCCCGGGGATGTAAGTTTCCAATACTATGTTAAACATAAAAAACAATGCGCCATTAATCAAAATCTTCTTCGATTTCAGACGTGGAACAGAACATCCGAGAATGCTGCGATCAATTACTGTACCCATAATGCCCCATCGAGAATGCGTAGGCATCTACCGAGGAGTTTATAACATTACTGAAGCAGATGTTTGCATTTACGATGAACATAGACACTGTGGCGAAACTGATTATGGTGCTCCTTTAATTATTGACGGTAAACTGGCTGGAGTTTATCTTGGGAAAGGACCATTAAAACTTCGCAGAGATCCTGAAATTTTTGCTCTGTTGCAACATGAACACTACAATCTGTGGATCAGAGATAACATTGTTCACAAGCTGTAGTAAAAAATTCTCTTTTTTCAAATACAGTGCTCTTCCGTGATAAGTCCAACCGTGTTAAGTGTTTCGTACGAAAAGCCACCAATCAGGTGCAACCATTAGAAGCAACCCATCAACCAATCGCGCTATGCGCAACACATCATGCACATCCTCGTGGAACCCGCGTTGGGAACACGAAAGCGGGACTTAACAGGGGAGAGCGGAGAAATTGGCGCGGAATGGAAAATCAATTAATAAACACTACAATGTGATACAAACAATAAAACACTAAAAACCGTATACATTATTTTGTCGAAAACGTTGTTTCCTTCTATTTCTCATTCCTTATATTTCCTTATATTTATTTCATGACATTTTTATTGCATAAAATTCTCCATAAAGTTTTGATAGCGGAGAATTTTATGATTAAAAAAAGAGTCGTCAAATACAAGAAGATAAAGAATTATGTGATAATTTTATAGCAATGTGGTCATCAAAACATTATCTACTGTTCTATTGCCTCAGAAAAATGGATACATACATCATTAACCATACATAGCGAGTAAATAATCTTTAAACTTGTCCCGTCTTCGGTGTATCATTTGAACTGCGCAATTTGCAAAAAACAACAGACAAAAATGAATTTTAAACTGTTAATTCTCTCCGCCGTTTTGTCTCCATCAATTATTGGAACCATCTCAAGCGACAATATTAGTAAGTAAAATTATATTCTCGTTCTATAATCGATTTCCTCCAAATAAAGTTTTCCGATCTACTAACTCCAAATCTGTCTCGATCCAAAAGCATTCAATAATTTCTTACAATGCAACAATGGATCTTTTTCTTTTGGGAATTTAGAGTTTAAAACTGACGAATATCCAAAATAATTTTACTTACAGAAGAATCAACGGATCTTCTTGTGCGCAAAACACGTGTAATCAATACGGAGCCTGATGGAGACGTGCCAGTGAGAGCTAGAGAATTTCCCTACATTGCAAAAATTATTATGCAAAACAAACTCCAGTGCATAGGTAGTATAATCTCAGCTTTGACGGTCATCACATCTGCTTTATGTGCTTCTTCTCCACTTGAACCCTTATCCGCATATAAAATTCTGTCCGGTACAATATACAACTATGGTGGCACAGCTCGCAATGTAATTGACAGAAAAATACGCTACTTAAGTTATGACAGGACAAGAACTTCTGATGGTATTGCCCTATTCATAGTTGATGCGCATTTTACATCCAGATATACTAGTATCGTAACACTTCACTCGGAACCTATTATAGCAGGTGTACCTGCTACTGTTGCTGGTTGGGGCTGCTACTACGTCCCGGGGATGTAAGTTTCCAATACTATGTTAAACATAAAAAACAATGCGTCATTAATCAAAATCTTCTTCGATTTCAGACGTGGAACAGAACATCCAAGGACAATGCGGTCAATTACTGTACCCATAATGCCCCATCAAGAATGCGTACGCAGGTTCCGAGGACTTTATAGCATTACTGAAGCAGATGTTTGCATTTACGATGAACACAAACATTGTGGTCATACTGATGCTGGTGCTCCTTTAATTATTGACGGTAAACTGGCTGGAGTTTATCTTGGGAAAGGACCAGTAAGACTTCACGCAGATCCTGAAGTTTTTGCTCTATTGCAACATGCACACTACAGTCAGTGGCTCAGAAATAACATTGTTCACAGAATCCCGCAATAAGTCTAAGACCAACTAAAACGGGACTTAACATAAGAGAGCAGTGTAATTGTCAGTGAATGGAAAATACAAATTAATAAATACTAATGAGATGCAAATATTAAAACACTACGAAATATGTACATTGATTGATTGATTGAATAGTTCGGACGAGACCTAGTCCCTTTATCCCTGACGCTCACCAGCCCCCCATTCCAGTCCTCCTAAAGAAGAGGGTTTGGTGTCTGAGCCCAGCTAGTGCCGGACATTGACCTAGGACATGAAGGGACGTTTCATCATTCCTTCCACATTTTCTGCAAACGGTGCTGTCTATCAGCCCTATCTTATATCTGTGGTAATTTAAATGGTTGTGCCCTGTGAGCAGTTGTACCATTAGATTTATCTCCCTTCTGGTCCGGTTTAGGATATTTTGGGCCAAGTCCCCCATGCGGCAGTCCCTCGATAGCGGAGAATTTTAAGATTACATTTATATTGCTATAAAATTATCATAATTTGTTATCTTCTTGTATTTGTCGACTCTTTTAGTCATGAAACCATTATCTACTGTGCTATTGCTGCAGAAAAATGAATACATATTATTAACCATGTACAGCAAGTAAAGTTAAATTCTTAAAGGCCAAAATAATCTTTAAACTAGTCCCGTCTTCGGTGTATCATTTGAACCGCGTAATTTGCAAAAACAACAGGCAAAAATGGATTTGAATCTGTTAATTTTCTTCGCCGTCTTGTCTCCAGCAATTATTGGAACCATCTCGAGCGAGAATATTAGTAAGTAAAATGATATCCTCTGATTTACAGTTAAAGGATTTTCTTTGATTTCAAAAAAGAAATTACTTATAGACGAATCAACGGATCTCCTCGTACGCAAAACACGTGTAGTTAATATGCATTCTGGTGGAGACGTGCCAGTGAGGTCTGGAGATTTTCCCTACGTTGCAAAAATTACACTGCACAACAAACTCCATTGCGTAGGTAGTATAATCTCGACATTAACTGTCATCACATCAGCTTTATGTGCTTCTGCACCAGTACCCATATCAGCATATAAAATTGTGTCTGGTACAATACTCAACTTTAGTGGCACAGCACGCAATGTAACTAACAGAAAAATACGCTTGGGCAATTATGAGGGCACAAGACGTGTTGATGGTATTGCCTTATTGATAGTTGATTCGCATATTATATCCAGATACAGTGGTTTCATATCACTTCACGCCGAACCTGTTGTACCAGGTGTAGCTGCCACTGTTGCTGGTTGGGGTTGCTACTACCTCCCGGGGATGTAAGTTTCCAATACTATGTCAAACATAAAACACAACGTGCCACTAATCAAAATCTTCGATTTCAGGCGCGGAACAGAACATCCTAAAACACTACGATCAATTACTGTACCCATAATGCCCCATCGAGAATGCGTAGGCATCTACCGAGGATTTTATAACATTACTGAAGAAGATGTTTGCATTTGGGATGAACACAAACACTGCGGCAATACTGATATTGGTGCTCCTTTAATTATTCGCGGTCAACTGGCTGGAGTTCATCTTCGAAGAGGACCAATAAATCTTCCCAGAGATCCTGAAATTTTTGCTCTGTTGCAACATGCACACTACAGTCAGTGGATCAGAGATAACATCGTTCGCACGCTGTAGTTAAAAATGTTCTTTTTTCAAATATTGGCGCTACTAGATATGGTGAAGTTGATAAGGGGTTCTATGAGCAGGAAGAGATTTGTGTTGAACTCAATTTTCAAGATAAATTTTTATCGTGATTTATATGGCTACAAATCTGACCTTCATGACTTTGGCATCTATTTTTGTTGTAAAACCAATATGTACACTGCTGCTGTATGTTTTGCAACTGGAAGTTATATTGCTAATAAAATATAATTAAAATTCTGAACTTCATGTGTGTTCGCTTTAATTGCGATAACGTTATTTGAGAAAAAATGAGAATTATTATCCCCTGCAAATAATCTAAATTATAAAAGGCCAACATTGCTCAAAATCCTTAAACTGGTGTCGTTTCCTCATTAGTGTAGCATTTGATCTGCGTAATTGATAAGAAAATCAGAGAAAAATGCATTTTAATTTGATAATACTCTGCATCCTCTTGTTTCAAGCAATTATTGGAACCATCTCAAGCCAGAATAATAGTAAGTAAAACAAATATCTTCGTTTTTTAATCGGTTTTCTCGATTAGCAACTTCAAAAGTTTAAAAACTGTCTCGATCCACAAAAATTCAATAATATCTTACATGCAACAGTAAAGACGTCGCTAAATTTCGTGCTCACTGGGTATGCATCTTATTTTACAACCTGCTTTAAAATTGTTATCGTTGAATATTTTGTGAGTAAAAGTTATATCGTTAAAAATATTATATAGCTTCTGACCATCATGTGTTCATTGCCTTTTTAAATTATCAAACCATTATTCGCAATATTGCATCAAAACGCGAAAATATAAGGCCGAAATTGCTCAAAATCTTTCAACTCTTCGTGGCTTCCGTGTATCATTTGAACTGCGTAATTAGCAAAAAAAAAATGGCAAAAACGTATTTGAATCTATTAATTCTCCTCGTTGTCTTATCTCAAGCAATTATTGAAACCATCTCAACCGAAAATATTAGTAAGTAAAATTATATCCTCTTTCTAGAATCGATTTTCTCGAAATAAGATTTTCTGATCTACCAACTCCAAATCTCTCTCGATCTAAAAGAATTCAATAATTTCTTACAACTGTGGATCTTTTGTACTACTCAGGCAGAAGAGACGTGTCGGATGACATATACCTGCAGTAGCGTCGGGATCAATTACTTTTTGAAAGCGATCGTGGTCGTAGCTTCCAGAGCCTACATCTGTGCAAATTTTACAAAATCTTCAATTTTTCATTGTTATAGTGTTAAAATTAATTGTAGGGAATAGGCTCGGGGTCAAGATGCCAAATTGGTTAAGGGCATATATTACTTACCCGATCCCTACCTTACCGACATTATTTCTCTGTAACCCTACGTCTACATTTATTGAGATACCACATTGAAAATTTCTATATTTGAAACTAAAGCCTTAAGGTACGTTTGTCTGGTCCTAAATATTGACATTTTTAAAAAAATAATTTTTTCAACAGATTTTTTTTATTTTTACAAAAAGTTAAGACGAGACAAACATACATTAGCATATTTTCTTTAATTTTATAAATTTTCAATTTGATATCTTTATAAATGTAGACATAGCGTTACAGAGAAAAAAATGTCGGTAAAGTAGGGATTGGATAAGTAATACATGCCCTTAAACTATATCGCTATTTCTAAACATAAATCATTTTACTTGCAGACGAATCAACGGATCTTCTCCTGCGTAAAAAGCGTGTAATTAATACGGAGCAAGGTGAAGACGTGCCAGAGAGGTCTGGATCATATCCCTTCCTGGTATTCATTAAACTGTACCAGTCAGTACATTGCGTGGGTAGTATAATCTCGTCTTTGACTGTCATCACATCTGCTCAATGCGCTAATGCAGAACTATCAGCGTATAGAATTGTCTCCGGTTCAATATACACCTATGGTGGCACATCTCGCCATGTACTCGAGAAAAGAATACGCCTCGGCAATTATAGAGCGACAAGAGCTGATGATGGTATTGCCTTATTTATAGTTGATTCGCATTTTAGATATGGGAATACTGGAATGATAAGCCTTTACGGGGAACCTGTGCTGACAGGTGTACCTGCTACTGTTGCTGGCTGGGGATGCTACTACAACACTAGAGAGTAAGTTTCCACAAATATGTCCAACATAAAACATAAGGCGCCACTAATCAAAATCTTCTTCGATTTCAGACGTGGAACAAACCATCCTAGAGTACTGCGAACAATTACTGTGCCGATAATGGGCCATCGAGACTGCGTAAATGCCTACCGAGGAACTTTTGACATTACTGAAGAAGATGTCTGCATTTACGATAGAAACAAACACTGCGGTCATACTGATGGCGGTGCTCCTTTAATTATTGACGGTCAACTGGCTGGAGTTTATCTTCGGAGAGGACCAATAAATCTTCCCAGAGATCCTGAAGTTTTTGCCCTGTTGGGCCATATGCACTACAGTAGGTGGATTGCGGATAACATCATTCACAATCTTACTCAAGTCAACACGCGTGCCTTATTACATGGTTGACCTATTGAACTGTAAGAAATAGACATTTTTATAAAGACTAATGTAGTAGAAGGAACATTAACATTATAAAAAACGTGTACCTTATTTTGTCCAAAATTGTTTCGGTGGTGAAGTTCTGAACTAAAAGTGATGATAGAGATTCAGTTCTCGTGAAAGCTCAGGATATTTGATAGTTGGAAAAGAATCTGAAGGCAGTTCCACACTAGTTTAGATGTAATCTCCGGAGAGTCAAGAGCTTTAAGTGGAGCCTGATTATCGGAGCAATTGTAGATGTGCCGGCCGGCTTTGTATGATGATTGTAAGCGAATCTCTTCAAGGTAGGTTTTAATAGCCACCATCTTAGTTTGAAATACAATAGAAAATCTGCCAAGTGTTATTGAAGTTTCAGTTCTTGGCCAATGGATTCCTCCCAATGTGATCTCCAATTCAATATTTCTTATGGTTTTCGCTGTTTTCACGTAACTCGTTATCTCTTTAGCCTTGAAGATTTTTGTTTTATATTTTACCTTTTACCTTTGGTTTTATATATGTATGTATCTATTATCGTTTATTAATTTGTTATCTTTACAATAGTTATAACTCGAAAAATTCAGCATGTGTCAACATTAGTCCACGTTAAATTTTTATACTTTTATTATGCATCAAATTTTTATAACATGCTATAAAATCTTCATCATGATGAATTTTAGGATTAGAGTTATATTACTAATAAAATAACATATAATTTTTGACCTTCATGTATTAACGCTCTCTTGACTGGAAAAACGTTATCTACAATATTGCTTCATATAAATATGAGAATCATTAACCACTGCAAATAGAGTTACATTATAAAGGACCAACATTGCCTCCGTGTATCACTTGAACTGCGTAATTTACAAGAAAAGCATACAAAAATGCATTTGAATCTGTTACTTCTCTGCGTCGTCTTGTCTCAATCAATTATTGGAACCATCTCAAGCGAGAATATTAGTGAGTAAAATTATATCGTTCTACAATCGATTTCCTCGAAATAACAACTTCTCTCCGGTTATTCCTCATTATTCCTTATCGGGTTATTACCTACCCAGTGGGCAAAAGGACATTGACATCCTGAGGACGTCCTCAGGATGTTTATAGGACGTCTTCAGGATGTCGACGTCTTTTTGCCCACTGGGTAAACGCAATATAATAACTCAAATACTTTCAGCGGAACCATCAGATCTTCTCGTTCGGAAAAAGCGAGTACTCCATCTTGAGGATGGTAATGCAGGGCTGGTGGGGGCTCGACAGTATCCCTTCGTTGTAAATATACTACTGCTAGAAACACCCCATTGCGTCGGTAGTATAATCGCGCACCACACTGTCATTACATCCAGTCTATGTGCTACTGAGTCTATATCATCGTACAAAATTGTCTCTGGTTCAGTAGATGTATACCGTGGATCACCTCGAAATGTAATTGACAAAAAAATACGCACTGGCCTTCATACGCGGGCAAGAGCTGGTGATGGTATTGCCTTGTTCTTTGTTGAAGTAGGTTATACAACAAGACGTACTGGTATTGTCCCCCTTCACACAGGACCTGTAATGGCAGGTGAACCGGCTTCTGTCATAGGTTGGGGATGCTACTACTACATTGGCGTGTAAGTTTCCAATAAAATTTGCTAAACATAAGTAGTCATTATGACTTATGTAAAACATAATCGAAAACTTCTCTGATTTCAGACGTGGAACGACATATCCTAATAAACTGAGATCAATCACTGTTCCGATAATGCAACATCGAGTATGTGTAGAAACCTACCGAGGTTTTTATGACATTAATGATGAAGATGTTTGCATTTACGATGAACATAAACACTGTGGTCATACTGATTCCGGAGCTCCTTTAGTTATTGATGGTGAACTGGCTGGAGTTTACCTGAAGAGACCAGAAAATCACAGAAACCGCCCAGCACCTGAAGTATTTGTTCTCTTGCAACACGAGCGGTACAGGCGATGGATCAGCGAGAACATCGTTAACTGAAAATAAATATTAAAAGTCAATTCTTTCACTTAACTTGCACAGAAAGAAAAATAAACATTAATAAGAACGATTGTCAAACAACATTAAAATTCAACTAAATTCGTACCATGTTATTATTATTAAATTATAGAAATTCCTATATTCCTAACGTACACTCGACTTCCGAAATATTAAAGACATCCAAAACAAGAGACCCTCTCAATAGTAAACATATTCCCTCTCAAAGGTCACGCAACGCATGCGCAGTGGTTATCATAATTTACTATTTAGAGATGCTGTTTACTTTACTGGAAAGTTTACTATTGAGGGAGTCGAGTGTATCACAATTTCATAATCTGCGTTAGAATTTTTACCGTGGATAATTATAAGATTAAGTTAGATATGATAAGTAAGAAACGATTTTCATGTCTTTAGTCGTAAAACCACTATTTCTACTATCACAAAACTGATTGTAAATAAATTATATTATAAAAAACCTACATTGCTAGTATAATCTGGTTTTGCCTTCAGTGTCCAATCGATGTCCTAAAGACGTCTCATGTTCAAAAGACGTCTTTAAGACATGAGACCTCTTTTGGACATCATTTAGACAGACATGGATGTCCTCAGAATGTCAATGTCCTTTTGCCCACTGGGACATAGCTAGCAGTTGTATCTACAAGGGCAGTAACTGTACCAAATTTTTTTCCGTGCAATAATAATTTTTCTTTCAGACAACTCATCAGATCTTCTTGTGCGCAAAAAGCGTGTAATTAATACTGAGGAAGGTGCAGACGTGCCAGTGAAGGCTGGCGAATTTGCTTTCGTTGTAAATATTAAACTGCACAATAAAGGCTATTGCGTGGGTAGTATACTCTCGAGTTTCACTGTCATCACTTCTGCTCACTGTGCTTCTCAAAATATATCAAAGTACATAGTTGTCTCTGGTTCAATATACACCCATCGTGGCTCTCCTCACACTGTAATTGACAAAAAAATACGTTTAGTCAAGCATTCTATGGCAAGAGCTACTGATGGTATTGCCTTGTTCATTGTTCATCCACCTTTTCTCCCAAGACATACTTCAAACCTGAAACTTCACGTGGAACCTATACTGCCAGGTGTGCCTGCTACTGTTCTTGGCTGGGGAAACTACTTCTTGCCAAGAGAGTAAGTTTCCAGAAATATGTTAAACATAGAACGTAATGCGCCACTAATCAAAATCTTCTTCGATTTCAGACGTGGAACAGAACATCCTAGAACATTGCGATAATGATAACGGTGCTCCTTTAATTATTGACGGAAAACTTGCTGGAGTTCTTGTCCGGAGAGTAGAAGATGGAAGACTTCGCTCGGCTCCTGAAATATTTGTAGCCGTGCAGCATGCCCAGTATAGTCAGTGGATCAGGAATAACATCGTTTTCAACTAAATATTCAGTCATCTTTTCGCACATAAACAGCACTGAAGGGACATTAACAAGGGCTAAGTAACATAAACATGCCTTTCTTTTCCTTAATCAACAGACGCTTTGATCTCTCTGATTGAGACATATCGAAAATTTCCATCACTGCTGAGTTGATAAATTCGTAATTACTTGTGAGCATGTGATAACATGTTTTAACATTTTTATCTTGGAAAATTTCGTGTCTAGAAATTATACTGCAAATAAAGTATATCTTATAACTTCCAACATTCACGTGTTCATTGTTTAGTTTAATTATCAAACCATTATTTGCACTGTTACTACAAGATTAGTAAGACTCATGAACCATTGCAAATAAAATAAATTATAAAAAGCCAACAATGCTCAAAATCTTTACCATAAACTGGTCTCAGCCTGGGAGTAACATTTGAACTGCCTAATTTACAAAAAAGGCGAAAATGAATTTTAAACTGTTAATTCTCTCCACCGTTTTGTCTCAATCAATTATTGGAACCATCTCAAGCCAGAATATTAGTAAGTAAAATTATATTCTCGTTCTATAATCGATTTCCTCCAAATAAGGTTTTCCGATCTACTAACTCCAAATCTGTCTTGATCCCAAAAAATTCAATGATTTCTCACAATGCTTTCCTTAATTTTACTATCAGGCGACTCATCGGATCTTCTCCTGCGCAAAAAGCGTGTAATTCATCTGGAGCAAGATGCAGATTTGCCAGTGAAGGCTAGATCATTTCCCTACGTTGTAAATATTGAACTGCACAAAAGCACCTTTTGCGTGGGCAGTATACTCTCGCCTTTGACTGTCATCACATCTGCTTTCTGTGCTAGTGAAGAAATATCAGCGTACACAATTCTATCTGGTTCAATATACAACTATCGTGGCACACCTCATCACGTAGTTGAGAAAAAAATTCGCTTCGGCAATCATGTGGGTCCAAGAGCTGTTGACGGTATTGCCCTCTTCATAGTTAGTGAGAAATTTACGCCCAAATATACTGCTGTCATAAATCTTCACACCGGACATATACTGTCAGGTATACCTGCCACTGTTGCTGGCTGGGGTTGCTACTACGTCCCAGGACAGTAAGTTATTATTTCTAATAATATATGTTAAACATCAAACATAATGCGAGTCACTAATCAAAATCTTCTTCGATTTCAGACGTGGAACCAATTATCCTAGAAGACTGCGATCAATGACTGTGCCGATAATGCCCCAACGAGATTGCCAAGACGCCCATCGAGGGATTTATAACATTACTGATGAAGATGTCTGCGCTTATGATGTACAACACCACTGTGGCAATACTGATAACGGTGCTCCATTGGTTATTTACGGTGAACTGGCTGGAATCTTTGTTCGGAGAATACCAGGAGATCCGAGAGTTGCAGGTCACAAAAATCCGGAAATATTTGTTGCCTTGCAACATCCCCACTACAATCAGTGGATCAGGCAGAACATCGCTCACTTGCCTAATCATTAAAAATTGTGAGTGACTAGAAGTTGTACTGCTGTGACGTCATGTCACCGAATGTCATAAATTAATAATCGACAAAATTATTTGATATTGTATTCATTAAGAATCCGAGTATCCAACTATTGATCAAATGTCTTAGGTCAGCATGGTTTCTCCCAATACTTGGAATTAGAAGGGCGGAAACGGGGCAACTGACCTTATTGTCCATTAAACCCCTTATTAAAACCGGCATATTTGCCAAAAGTCTTCAGTTTAATTTTCGATTCAAGACCATCAACGTCGACTCCTCTAAACTGTCGAACCGTCAAGACCAGTTTGGATTTATAGACTCCGGACATACGTCCTTATCCAGTAGGCCCGTCAACCTTTCCGAAATGCCTCTACTAGTTCGAATAACTTCTACTCCAGTGCGAATCAGTCTGAAATTGTTGTAATATCGAAAAATAAAGTTTATCATATTAAACGTTATCCAAAATGTATTCAGTTGTCCTAATCCCTGCAGTAGATTTATGATAATTTATCTATATTTTTCTCGTTTAAATCGGATCATAAACGAGGAACGATAAATAAGTACGGTATGTGCGTCTCTTTTATCTCTAAACGTCACACTGCAAATAAAACATCATAGTTTCTGGCTTTCACGTATTTGCATAATTTAGTTGTGACATCATTATTTGTACTGTTGCTTTATATTTTGAGATTACAAGTTATATTGCTAATAAATATCATATACTTTCTTCTTTATATTGATTGCAAAAATATTATCTGTACTATTGCTTCATAAAAATAAGAATCAATAACCACTGCAAAAAAAATTGTTGTAAGAGGCCAACATTTTTTTAAATCTTTAATCTGGTTTCGTCCTCGATGTATCATTTGAACTGCATAATTTACAAAAAAGCAAGAAAAATGCATCTGAATCTATTAATCCTCTGCGTCGTCTTGTCCCAAGCAATTATTGGAACCTTCTCATGCGAGAATATTAGTAAGAAAAATCAATTCTATCCTCTTTCTATAATCGATTTTCTCGAAATGAGGTTTTCTGGACTGGCAGCTTCAAAACTGTCTCGATTCAAAAGAATTCAATAATTTCTTACAACAGTAGATCTTCTGTACTACTGCGCACCAAATTCATGTCGGTATCAAATTGAGATCAAAACGATCCAATTTTCCGAATCGAGTCATTAATTAGCGATAATAATCGAATCCATAGATATTAGAATATCACAATACTTTCCTCAATTTTATTTTCAGGCGACTCGTCGGGTCTTCTCGTGCGCAAAAAGCGTGTAATTAATCTGGAGCCTGGTGGAGACGTGCCAGTGAAGGCTGGAACTTATCCCTTCGTTGTAAATATTGAACTGCACAATAAAACCCATTGCGTGGGTAGTATACTCTCATCCTTGACTATCATCACATCTGTTTCCTGTGCTTCTGAAGAGGTATCAGCGTATAAAATTCTCTCTGGTTCAATATTCACATATGGTGGAACACCTCGGTATGTAATTGATAAAAAATTGCGCATCGGCAATTATGTGGGGCCAAGAGCTGCTGATGGTATTGCCCTCTTCATTGTCGGTCAGCCCTTTACGTCCAGAAATATTGGTGTCATAAACCTTCACGTGGAACCTGTACTGCCAGGTTTATCTGCTACTGTTCTTGGCTGGGGAACCTACTTCCTCCCAAGAGAGTAAGTTTCCAATAATATGTTAAATATAAAGCATATTACACCATTAATCGACATCTTCTTCAATTGTAGACGTGGAACTAAACATCCTAGAGTACTGCGATCAATTACTGTGAGAATAATGAGCCATCAAGATTGCGTAAAAGCCTACCGAGGTTCTTACAATATTACAGATGAAGATGTTTGCATTAATGATCCACAAAAACACACTGGTAATACAGACTCCGGTGCCCCTTTCATTATTAACGAGAAACTGGCTGGAGTTTATCTTCGAAGAGGACAATTTCCACTTCGCAGAAATCCGGAAATTTTTGCAGTCTTGCAACATGCCCACTACAGTCAGTGGATCATGGAGAACATCGTTTATCAGCGTACTAAGTAAAAATTTTCTTTTTGCAAATAATCCGCACTGAAAGGAAAATATACATTAATAAATACTAATTTGTAACGGAAATTAAAATCCTACAAAACATGTACCTTATTTTATCCAAAAGTTTCCAGATGTCTTCTGGGGTGAAAATGGGCTTGGTTGACTCTCCCTTAGGAGCCTCAACAAGACGCTCAAACCACCAGTCATTCCTCGATGTATTTATTCCCGGATTAACCTGTTGCGGGGCCAGGTTTAGGCCTACCCGTCGGCTTCAGTGGCAGAGGCCGTGCCTTTTGCTAGTCGTCTTGCCCCTATGTCGGGAGTACTCTCCAATATTTGAATATTCCAAAACACTGGGTAGGGGTAAGGTAGGAGAAGAGATCCGCGTAAAATTATCACATTTTAGGCGATTGTGTCCAGAGAATTGCTCCAGGGACCTAGTTTACGGTGGGTTCCGAACCACGAGAGCTTCGGTTCCCCGACTTAGGTACCCTGGGAATCCTTGCGGAACCATTTATAATTCCATATACCAGATGAGTTCTCCCGGTTTAAACATAGCATTTCTTTTCTGTTCATCATACCATATTTCCCTATTTGAGAAAATCCCAATACCTCTATAGTTTCAGTGTAGCTTTTCCGACCTCAGGCTTCTTCAGGAAAATGTCCTTCTTCTCCCGCCCTAGCAGATGATTCCCATATCAAGGAAGTGATTAAACTGAAAACTAAAAATGATAATCGAGGTTTAATCCTCATTGAACATCAGGAGTGCATAACAATAACGTTTATTTTTTGAATAGTTGATAAAAGTTTCAGGTATAAAACTTCTCTGTACATTCATTAAATGTATATGACGGAACACAGTCAGTCTCCAAAACATGCAGCGAGCCCGAAACGTCGAAAGTAATTACAACTTAACATTGCAACTTTTCGGTGAATCTCGTTCTCGAAAAAAAAGTAATCCGCACTAACAGAAATCCATAAGAACTTAAGTATCGTTATCACATGGCGAGAGATTCTTATTTCTCTATTAACTACGTCACGACTTAACGACGCGATTGTTTTCTGTATTAATTACTTAACTTCTTTAGGTATTCTATCAACGCACTATCTGAAAATCTCTTGCTAGACGATACACACTATTATTACTGAAAATATCAGATCATCTCTTTATTTGTTCTATAAACTTTGTCTTTATAATGGAATCATTTCGGTTGCTACTGGAAACTGTGGAAATCCGATCAGAATTCTGAAGCAGTTTAATCGATATTCTCTCGATTTCATGAAAATATAAATGTAAAAAGAGTATTTTAACTTTAAATACAAATTGAACGAGTATAACGTGAAGAAGAAAAGTTGAAGACATAATTGAAGAAATGTGCAAAAAATATTTCGAATAACTCGTTATTCGAATAAAAAGTTTTTTTGAAATGCCCAAATCTCTATCGATTAAACTGATTTGCTTTGGAACAATCAAGGAGTTTATTTCTACCAACAAATTAAACATTAAATCTCATTTCGAAGAGTCGTTTTGTATGTACAAGGGGTGAAAAGCGATGTGTGAGATTTTTACAATGGATACTGTTTAACAGGGGCGGATCCAGAAAATATTTTTTGGGGGGTAAAAATTTCAGTTAAGATAAACCTTTTACAATTCATGAAATACGTTCCAAATTTTTTACGAAGTCAGATATTTTAAGGAAGGGGTTCGGACTCCCAGAACACACCCCTGGATCCGCCACTGCTATTTAAACGATGAAACTTAGTCCTTCCTTTACAAGTCAGGAGATAAAATGCACAGCTTTTATGGCCACTTTGCGTTCGTAAATAGCACTCCTAAGGACTAGGTTTTTCTCCTAATTCCTAAAAAATACTTCGGTTGCAATTTTCTTCATCCCGGTCATAAAAACCCGAAGAATCTGGAACTGTCATGAATTGCAAGCTGTTATAGAAGAAGAAATAAACATTTTTCCATAACAGGTTGCAATGCTTGTATCAGTTTCAATAATTTGCACAATTCCTACGTTTACCTGCACGTATTTGGAAAATTAACTTAACTAAAGGAATCGTCGAGGACGAGATTTGTAGAAGAATTTTTACTATCAGGAGATCGCATCGCAAGATAACGTCTTCGTAATATCTCTTGCAAATCGTTGCATGGACTGTTTTCTCGATGTATTTTCAAAGGCCGACCACCAGGCGATCTGAAAAATTAAAATGTGTAAACAATTTTTTCATGTGGTGATGAAACTTAATTTCTAGTATTTAAAATGTTACCCTCCAATCCCTCCAATCTTAAAATGCCTTTAAATCTTTAAAAGTCATGGATGACCCCTAAAAAAACAAATATATACCTTGCGATTGGTTTCAATTTAATCTTATCGATGTCTTTCAAAATATCCCCCATGGATTTCTGAGGGTTCAAAGGAGGCTTCTTTTTATCCTCGGTAATGTGATCCTGTAAACTCGCTCGCCTTGCAATATGAGGCGTCGTAGGTGGCGGCAATGGTGGAGGTGGCGGTGGTGGTGGTGGTTTAAATTGAACTACGTCATTATCCTTGCCATTGATGAGAGATGGTTCTGAATTCCAAATAAGAGTGCGTCAAATTTAAATAACCATATTTAATGTGCTAAAATTAATTTTACATATAATTATCTTTTTAAAAATTTTGAATTACCAGAGACAAAATTTCGAGTCGGTGCTGATTTTGAACTCTTCACTATCGTCGATATTTGTTCCCTCAACTCTTGGAGTTCCTGTTCGAGAGCGAGTAGACGAACCTCGGATCCAAAACTGATTGGTTCCAATAGATCTGGTTTACTTGCGGATAACAGGCCACTAAAAAAATTGCAATTTTTAATTTTCTTTCATTCTTTTTTTCTTTTCTAAAGTATTTCATTTGGATTATAGACAAACCTTCCAGGTCCAGATCCATTCGATCCAGGGAAATTGCTACTCGCTTCGTCATTGATCATTGAACTCGTCATCGAGTGAAGAGGAGTTACGCTGACGTAGATTTTTGGATAAGGTTTGAGAGGAAGCAACGAGCCGATCCGCCGAACGATACTTCGTCTTCTTCCATAGTATTTTGGTGCCTCGCCCATCTAAAAATATAATAATAATGATTAATAATAATAATAATAATAATAATAAGTAGATAGAGACAGTTTTACTTTCTTTCATTCTTTCAATTTATGAAGAATTTATATATGTACTTACTATAAAATAATGAAATTTCTCAGGGGGGTGACAAAATATTTTTACTGAGATAGAATTATTTCATCAAGGAAGATCAAGTAGAGTATTAAGTGATTTTATGAAGTTTAAAGGAACTTTACCAAATTTTAAAGGATGTTAAAGGCATTTTAAGATATTGTATGGGATTTTAAGTAATTTTAAAGACATTTAAAGGATTCAAATTAAACAAGGAATTACAAGTTTCCACATTTCAAGAATAAAAAATCCTCAACTATTTTGTCTATCAAGAGAGATGCAAAAAAAAAATAATCGCACACAGAGCACGTGGATCATAATAAATTTGCTAATTTTGTCATTTTAAGAGATTGAATAAAATTTCATGGGACTTTGATTAATTCTAAGGAGAATCAATTAATTTGACAAAGTTTAAAAGAATTTCACCAGGTTTTCAAGGATCTCATGGAAATTCCTTAAAATAGACAAGGAATTACAGGTTTCTACATTTCAAGAATAAAAAATCCTGAACTATTTTGTCTACTGTCAAGAGGTGTGCAAAAATTAACAAATTAATCTTGCACAGAGCACGTGGATCATAATAAAATTGCTATAGTTAATTTTAATATTAACTCACCCTATTTAGGGAGCAAGGAGTAAAATGTAGGTTGAAATTAGACTGAAAGAACGAGCACACTCTGAAAAGCAATGGACTTTGCCAAACGTGTCAAATGTTCAAACTATTCGAACTTTAGAATGAAAATAGCTTGGCAATTTTGAACGAGAGCCAACAGCTGATGGCAGGTTGTTGCGAGTGGTAAATACAAAGCGGGAAATGAAAACAAATTAACGAAATTAACACAAATCGAAGTCGAGATCTTGCGCCATGACGTCAATTACATAAACATGTCGTTTCTAATTAATCTGGATTATAACTGGGACACAAGAATAAATGAGGCCATCGACTAAATTCTGTAAAAAAGAAAATCGAAAAGACTTACCTCTTGGCTTGGCCAAATCCAAATCCCAAAACCCAAATATAGACAAAATTCTTTTGTTGAATTCTTTTATTTCCTTTTCTAGCGTCTAGAGTAAAACTTTGGTTTTTTTCAGTCTAGACGGGTCTTAATGCACTAAGGTTGAAATTTAATGGAATTTACCACATTATAATACACTTGGGCTTTGAACCATGCGCGATTTAGTTGAGAATGAAAAAATGCGACGCGAAGATCGACAACATGCGAGAAATTAGGTTAGAAAAGTCGAGGGACTTTTGGGAAATTCTAGGGAATTTTGGATTCCGAACTTGATCTGCGCATGCTTGAAATGAGCGTCGCTGATTGGCTGGAGTTCGCGCCTTTATTTGAAATGATGAAAGATAGTATTTTTAAATCTCTATTAACAACCTCGCAATATTAACCAGCCTAAAATTATCAGCTTTTTCAAACCGCACATTATAATATAACCACTGTACAATCACTGCGCATGCGTAGTGTGACATTTGAGAGAGGAGGAATTGAATTAATATTGTGAGGGCCTCTGTTCGGGATTTCGTTAATGTTGGGAGAGGATTTATGAAGAGATTCGAGGATTTTATGTATTTTTGATTTACAAATTTTAGTTTAGGGTAGAAATCAGGGGCGAACCCAGTCAAAGACTTTGGGGGGTCACGAAATAATTACTAATTACCCTTCCCCCTCCACTATCAAGGGAGAAAAAATTGTATCTTCAAATACAAAAAAGATGCAGAATTACAAAGGGATTTTTTTTTTAATCTGGGAAAAAGGTAACTTTATTTAGTATTTAGATAAGTATTTAGTTTCAGTGAACGATGTTATTCCTGATCCACTGATTGTAGTGGGCATGTTGCAAAATTACAAATATTTCAGGTGCTGGGCGATTTCTGTGATTTTCTGCTCTTTTCAGGTAAACTCCAGCCAGTTCACCCCTAATAATTAAAGGAGCACCGGAATCAGTATCACCACAGTGTTTTTGTGGATTGTAAACGCAAACATCTTCATCATTAATGTCATAAAAACCTCGGTAAATATTTACGCATTGCTGGTGGGCCATTATCGGCACAGTTATTGATCGCAGATTTCTCGCGTGTTTCGTTCCAAGTCTAAAAATCGGAAAAGATTTTGATTAATGGCTAATTATGTTTTATTTTCAACTATCGGAAGGAAATTCATACCGAATTAATCCGAATCATTCCGGGATTTGTATCCGAACCGGACAGTTTCTTTCCGATCGAATCCGATGGAAGTTTTCGATCCGAATTAATTCGAAACCCATTCATAATCAATCCGGAGATTTAATCCGCATGAATCCACCAATCCGAATTAATCAGAATTAATCCGAACTTTCGGTACAATTAAATTCGGCCAATCCGATTGAATCCGGTATATCCGCATCAAGTCGAATGATTCCGAAAAGTCCGAATTCATTCGGATTAAAAGTTCGGATTAATTCTGATAAATTCAAATAAACGGATTCATTCGGATTAACGGTTCGGATTTCTTTTGAATGGGTTTCGGATTAAATCGGATAGACCGTGTTAATTTGGATTCATTCTGATTGAAAGTTCGGATTTATTCGAATTGACCGGATTCATTTGGATTGAAAGTCCGTATTCATTCGGATTGACCGGATTCATTCGGATTGAAAGTTTTTTTTAATTCGGATCGACCGAATTTATTGGGATTTACCGGATTTATTCGCACTGAAAGTTCTGATTAATTCGAATAGGCGGATTCATTCGGCTTAAATGGCTCGATTGCTTCTGAATGGCTTTCGGATAAAATCGGATGAATTCGGATTGAAAGTTCGGATTCATTCTGATTAATTCCGATTGAATGTTCGGATTAATTCGAATAAGCGGATTCATTCGGAATAATACGGATTGCTTTTGAATGTGCCCCGGATTAAGTCAAATTAAAAATTTCATCCTGAATTTAATTTCAATCCTACCCTGGCGAAAGATTCGGATAAGGGTCCAATCCGAGCCAATCCGAAGTCATCCGAGCCAGTGCGAAATCTCTATCTAAGCGACTCCGAATGAAACCGAACCATTCCGAAGAAATTTTTCGATCCTAATAAATCCAAAGATTCAATCCGAATGAATCCGATCCATTCCGAAGAAACTTTTCAATCCGAATGAATCCGAATTTTCAATCCGATTGAATGCGAACCATTCCTAAGACGTTTTTCGATCCGAATGAATCCAAATTTTCAATCCGATTGAATCCGAACCATTCCTAAGAAGTTTTTCGATCCGAATGAATCCGAAGATTCAATTCGAATGAATCCGAATATTCAATCCGAATGAATCCGATCCATTCCGGGGAAACTTTTCAATCCGAATGAATCCAAACCATTCCGAAGAAACTTTTCAATCCGAGTAAATCCCATCCATTCCGAAAAAACTTTTCAATCCGATTGAATTCGAATTTTCAATCCGAATGAATCGGAAACATTCCGAAGAAATTTTTTGATCCTAATAAATCCGAATGAATCCGAACCATTCCGAAGAAACTTTCGAATCCGATTGAATTCGAATTTTCAATCCGAATGAATCAGAAACATTCCGAAGAAATTTTTTGATCCGAATGAATCCGAAGATTCAATTCGAATGAATCCGAATATTCAATCGGAATGAATCCGATCCATTCCGGAGAAACTTTTCAATCCGAATGAATCCGAACCATTCCGAAGAAACTTTTCAATCCGAATGAATCCGATCCATTCCGAAGAAACTTTTCAATCCGAGTAAATCCCATCCATTCCGAAAAAACTTTTCAATCCGATTGAATTCGAATTTTCAATCCGAATGAATCGGAAACATTCCGAAGAAATTTTTTGATCCTAATAAATCCGAATGAATCCGAACCATTCCGAAGAAACTTTCGAATCCGATTGAATTCGAATTTTCAATCCGAATGAATCGGAAACATTCCGAAGAAATTTTTCGATCCGAATGAATCCGAAGATTCAATTCGAATGAATCCGAATATTCAATCCGAATGAATCCGAACCATTCCGGAGAAACTTTTCAATCCGAATGAATCCGAACCATTCCGAAGAAACTTTTCAATCCGAATGAATCCGATCCATTCCGAAGAAACTGTTCAATCCGAGTAAATCCCATCCATTTCGAAAAAACTTTTCAATCCGATTGAATTCGAATTTTCAATCCGAATGAATCGGAAACATTCCGAAGAAATTTTTTGATCATAATAAATCCGAATGAATCCGAACCATTCCGAAAAAATTTTTCAATCCGAATGAATCCGATCCATTCCGAAGAAACTTTTCAATCCGAGTAAATCCCATCCATTCCGAAAAAACTTTTCAATCCGATTGAATTCGAATTTTCAATCCGAATGAATCGGAAACATTCCGAAGAAATTTTTTGATCCTAATAAATCCGAATGAATCCGAACCATTCCGAAGAAACTTTTCAATCCGATTGAATTCGAATTTTCAATCCGAATGAATCGGAAACATTCCGAAGAAATTTTTTGATCCTAATATATCCGAATGAATCCGAATATTCAATCCGAATGAATCCGATCCATTCCGAAGAAACTTTTCAATCCGAATGAATTCGAACCATTCCGAAGAAACTTTGCAATCCGAATGAATCCGATCCATTCCGAAGAAACTTTTCAATCCGAATGAATCCGAACCATTCCTAAGAAATTTTTCAATCCGAATGAATCCGAATTTTCAATCCGAGTGAATCCAGTCCATTCCGAAGAAACTTTTTTATCCGAATCAATCCGAATTTTCAATTCGAATGAATCCGAACCATTCCGAAGAAATTTTTCGATCCGAATGAATCCGAACCATTCCTGATAGGAATCTTCTTTCAAACTTCGGATTGACTCGGATCCATTCGGATAGGAATCATGCGAACTTCGGATTGGCTCGGAATGAAACTGATTCACTCGGAAAGAGACTTCGTATTGGCTCGGATTAATTCGGATAGGAAATTTTCTATCCGAAGCCTTCGCCAGGGTAGCTTTCGCTAGAGTGGAAACTTACACCCCTGGGAAGCAGTTGCGTCCCCAACCAGCAACAGTAGCAAATGTTCCCTCTAATAACGGTTCCACGTGAAGTCGTATGGTACTAGTGTGTCTTGACGTAAAAGGCGGATTAACTGTCAACAAAGCAATACCATCAAAAGCTCTTGCCCGCGGATGATTGCCGAAACGTAATTTTTTCTCAATTACATTGTGAGGAGTGCCACGATGGACATATATTGAACCAGATAAAATTTGGTACTTTGATATATCTTGAGAAGCACAATAAGCTGATGTGATGACATTGGTTTTTGTAAGAACACTACCAATGCAATGGGCTTCATCGTTCAATCTAATATTTACAATGTAGGGAAACTCTCCCATCTTCACTGGCACGTCTTCACCTTCCTCCATATTAATTACACGTTTTTTGCGCACGAGAAGATCTGCTGATTCGGCTGCAAGTAAAATTAGATTTGCTCTTAGCGATTTATAATAATATTGAAATATTTTTATTAAATTGAAGCATTGTGGTATAATTTACCGACTTTCTTATAAAAAAAAAAAATAATAATAAACTCTAAATTCTATTATAATAATTTATAAAGTTTGAAAATTATCTCATTTCCAGGAAATCGACTAGGATACAATTTTACTTACTAATATTCTCGTTTGAGAATATCCCGATAATTGTCTGAGACAAGACAATGGAAATTATGAAAAGATTCAATTGCATCTTTATTCTTTGCCCAGTTTTCGTAAATTATACAGATAAAATGTTGATCCGAGGACGAAACCACTTTGAAAGTATTTTGAGCAGTGTTTTGGTATTTTATGAATTAAGTTTATTTACCGTGCTTTGTCATTCATGTTTAACTTAAGCAATGGTACAAATAATAGTCGACAAAATAACACAATAAAGTCATAAATCAGTTGCCAGATACAGATTACACTCTTTGGAAAGTTTTTAAAACTTTTTACTTAGCATTTTGTACGCACGTGTAAAAAAATTAATTTTACTAAAATTTGCAAAGTTTATAAAACTTGTACAATTCATTTTTTGAATAACTAAGAAATAATAATAAAAATAATAATTTTTGGATAATAATAATAACTATGCCTCAAGTATTATACAAATCTCAAAAATACATAAAAAAATATTATATTATACGAAAACAATAGAAGAATATATGCATTAAAAATTTATTATTAATGACATATGAGAGTTTTATTGTAATTAAGGATTTTATTTCGACATCGTTCAGATTATTGAGTCTATTTTATATAGCTTTGAAGGCCATTATTCAAGGTACAATGTACATATTATTGATAAGAATAACCCACTAATTGAATTAAAATTAATTAAAAATAATTATATATGCTTCAAATATTATAATAGTTTCAAAAGTAAATAAACATAAAAATATAATAAAATATAACTAATAATATATAATTATGTATATTAATTATTAAAATACTTATTATTAAAATGTTAATAACATTAATTAATTAATTAATTATTGATCCTGATTTCGCCTTTAATTCAATTAAATTTCATAAAATTCTCCTTGAATTTTTTTCGATTTCTCCAACTCTTTTGAATCCTTTCCAATTGCTTCAAATTCATTTGAATTTAAATTCCTTTATAATTTAATATTCAACAAACATACTTTGTCCGAAAAAATTATCGCATTGTAGAAAGTTTTTAGAAATGTTTCGTGGATAAAAATACATAAAAACGATGTATCATTCTGAGTATATTAGTCAGTTTAGAGAAAAACAAACTTGGAATGAGATAACCAATAATCGAGGATGACTGTTTATTTTGAATAAGTCCTATCCATAGTATGTGTTTTTTCTAAGACCTAAAACTGCTCTTTGTTTCAACTATTCGTGAATTTTCCATTTTTCATGGAACAGTTATATGAGAACATTTGACGACTCCGGTTAAGTTCAGATTTAAATAATAATAACTATAATAACTTACTAATAAATTTGCAATTTCATAACGATGAGTTCAACTTTCTCAAATCAATTTAAAATAATGAAAGTCATGTGAAAATCCTCGACTCATCGACCATTTCGCAATTATCTATGTCTGAATACATAATCACAAAGTAGATTAGCTACACATATAAAAGCTTTGAGACCCTCGAGAACTAAATCATTATATTATACAGATTTGTCTGTATACTCGACATAAACGTTAATTGATTTTTATTTTAATTTTTTTTTTTTTAATTCGGAAAAATGAATTTGAGAGAGAAAATATTGCCAATTCTGGCAGTATTTTTATATTTTTTTGACACGGTTGATTCTCAAGAATTTTCCCAAAAAGCACAAGAAATCTTGGAGGGTCTGGTACCAAAGAATTTGTTGACAACATTTACAAAGATGGAACAGAAGCAATTGGATAAATCCGCGAATGAATCTTGTGGAAGACAAATGATGCTGTATACAAATGGCCTTAGGAAGAAAGAAATGTGGGCTCTGAAAAGTAAGAAAGTGACAAATTAAGTGTTAAATTAAGTAAATTACTTATCTATTTTAGGATATTTATTGAATTAATACCAATCATTTTTATGTTAAAAGATACTTATTTCGTTAAAATCGATGTATGTAATTTTTTGCACCTTTCAGTGTTGGATTCCTCTTCAAAGCTGCCGTCCGGGATTTTGATGGGAAACATAATCGATTTGGGAATGTTTGACGAGTGCATCTCAGTTGAAGTGACCGAAGGAAATGCAAAAATTCTCGGCCGACACTGCATGTATTCCTTCAAATTGGCCAGTCAGAGCAATTCGCTTTCTTTCTCCCCAACATTGTCAATTTGTGTCCCATCAGGTTGCAATGCAAAAGATATAGAACAAATGTTAAATAGAACGATCCGAACTGCGGATTACATAAAAAATTTGGGAATTAGTGAAGTAGATGTAACATGTACAAGTGTGGGTCCTGTAAAATTGTCTAACGGAACCATCGCAACATTGTAAGTAAAAAACAATTTTTATACTTTTTACTTATTTTCATTCAACATCAGCACATCAACATATAATATTCCATTTTAATTATCTGCGGATTTCATTTTGATTCTAGAACAATTCTTTCAATCATTGCGTTCTTCTTAGTAAGTTGTACGTTTCTGGATATTCTACAAAGAATAAGACCTTCTCAATCAGTAGTTGCGAGAAACTTGGCAGAGTTTTCCTTGTACAAAAGTGCCCAAAAAATTGTCAACACAAAGATCGGTTCTGACTCATTGCCTGCATTGTATGGCATTCGGTCCTTGAGTATGTGTTGGATTGTCCTTGGTCATCAATACATATTGAGCCTTGCTTATCCTACAGTCAACATGGTTGATGTAATGGAGGTGAGTTTTTATATGGAATTTTATAATTTAATTATAGTCACCTTTGATATCATCCTCTCATTAATGATAACTTTATAGTTTCTACCACCTAACTCAATTGTTCCTACTTACTTCTTTCTACCATCTACTTTCTAATTTCTACCTCCTACATCCTACCTTTTACATCCTACCTTTTACCTCCTACCTCATACTTTCTACCTCCAACCCTCTAACTCTTACCTTTTATCTTCTAATCCTACTTCCTACCTTCTACTTCCTACTTCCTACTTCCTATTTCCTACTTCCTATTTCCTACATCCTATCTTCTACCTCCTATTTCCTACATCTTATTTTCTACCTCCTATTTCCTACCTCATACTTTCTACCTTCGACCCTCTAACTCCTACCTTCTAGCTCCTACTTTCGACCTCCTATATACTTCCTACCAGATACTTTCCATTCCCTATCTCCTACTTCCTACCTCCTATACCTTACCTTATACTTCCTACCCTCTACCTTCTACATCTTTCTTTCTATCTCCTAGTTTACCCTTCTACTTCTTACCTCTTACCTACTACGTCCTACCGTCTACTTCCTACTAACAGCTGGCCGCCGAAAGAAGAACACCTGATGAGAAGGAAAGTCGGAATTGCCGTTTTTAGGCTGAGTCCCACACTCTGTGCGTAAATGTATGCCCATCCCTCCAAAAAAAAAAAAAAAAAAACCTATGTCCTAAACCCTACTTCCTACCTCCTATATACCCTACCACCTACTTCCTACCTTCTATATACCCTACCACCTACTTCTTACCTCCTATATACCCTACCACCTACTTCCCACCTCCTATATACCCTACCACCTACTTCCTACCTCCTATATACCATACCACCTACTTCCCACCTCCTATATACCCTACCACCTACTTCCTACCTCCTATATACCCTACCACCTACTTCCTACCTCCTATATACCCTACCACCTACTTCCTACCTTCTATATACCCTACCACCTACTTCCTACCTTCTACATCTTTCTTTCCACCTCCTACATCCTATCTTCTACCACCTATCTCATCTCCTACCTTCTATCACCTACCTGATATCTCCTACCTCCTTTTCCCTTCTACTTCTTACCTTTTACTTCCTAACTTCTACCTCCTACGTCCTACCTCCTACGTCCTACGTTCTACAACCTACTTTCCATCTCCTACCTGCTCTACCATAATTCCTACTTCCTACTTTCTACAAATTTTCCTAGCTTCTAACTCATATCCTACGTCCTTACCTCCTACTTCCTACCTCTTATCTCTTTCCTGCTGCCTTCTACACCTTTCTTTCCACCACCCACCACCTACCACCCACCGCCCACCTTCTTCATTTTACCTCCTTCCTACCTTCAGCCTCATACTTCCTATTTTCTAGCTTCTACATTCTTCTACATCACTGTACATCCAATCGGCTACATCCTGATCTCTCTCTCCTACCTCTTATCTCCTAACTTCTAACTCCTTATCTCCTATTCGCAGTTTCCTACTTCCTACCTCTTTCATCCTACATTTAACTTCCATCTTCCTACTTTGAACCTCTTGACTCCTTCCCTTTACCTCTTACCTCTTATACTCAAGTTACAATCTTCTACCCCCAGCTGAAAATCTCCAATCGGTTTGTCTAGTTGCCCTGGCGAAAGCTTCGGATAGCAAATTTCCTATCCGAATTAATCCGAGCCAATGCGAAGTCTCTTTCCGAGCGAATCAGTTTCATTCAGAGCTAATATGAAGTTCGCATGATTCCTATCCGAATGAATCCGAGCCAATCCGAAGTTTGAAGGAAGATTCCTATCAGGAATGGTTCGGATTCATTCGGATCGAAAAATTTCTTCGGAATGGACCGGATTCATTCGAATTGAAAATTCGGATTGATTCGGATTAAAAAGTTTCTTCGGAATGGATTGGATTCACTCGGATTGAAAATTCGAATGGTTATGATTCATTTTGATTCGGATTGAATTTTCGGATTCATTCGGATCGAAAAATTTCTTAGAAATGGTTGGGATTCATTCGGATTGAAAATTCGGATTCATTCGGAATGAAAAGTTTCTTCGGAATGGATCGGATTCATTCGGATTGAATATTCGGATTCATTCGGATTGAAAAGTTTCTTCGGAATGGTTCGAATTCATTCGGATTGGAAAGTTTCATCGGAATGGTTCGGATTCATTCGGATTGAAAAGTTTCTTCGGAATGGATTGGATTCACTCGGATTGAAAATTCGGATTCATTCGGATAGAAAAGTTTCTTCGGAATGGTTAGGATTCATTCGGACTGAAAATTCGGATAGAAAAGTTTCTTCGGAATGGATTGGATTCACTCGGATTGAAAAGTTTCTTCGGAATGGTTCGGATTCATTCGGATCGAAAAATTCCTTCGGAATGGTTCGAATTCATTCGGATTGAAAAGTTTCTTCGGAATGGATTGGATTCACTCTGATTGAAAATTTGGATTCATTCGGATTGAAAAGTTTCTTCGGAATGGTTCGGATTCATTCGGATCGAAAAATTTCTTCGGAATGGTTTGGATTGATCGGATTGAAAATTCGGATTCATTCGGATTGAAAAGTTTCTTCGGAATGGTTAGGATTCATTTTGATTCGGATTGAATTTTCGGATTCATTCGGATCGAAAAATTTGTTAGGAATGGATCGGATTCATTCGGATTGAAAATTCGGATTGATTCGGATTCGCTCGGATAGAGATTTCGCATTGGCTCGGATGACTTCGGATTGACTCGGATTGGGATCTTATCCGAAGCTTTCGCCAGGGTGGCTGGCCCAAATGTCTTTATTACCGCATTTTCGAATCGTTTTCTATTTGGAAATCCATTTGGTTTTCCAATTGGAAAACGATTCGAAAATGCGGCAAAAAAGACAGTTGGGCGAGCCAACTTGACAAACCAATTGGAAATTTTCAAGAGGGCCCTCCTGATATATATATATATATATATATATCTCCTATACTTAATTTTTGTCCCCTAACTTCCAACTCCAGATTTCTATCTCCTAGTCTTCTACTTCTTAGCTTCTAACTCCTGCATCCCATATCTGCATATATAGTGAAATAATAAAATATCAAAAAAATATTTCACAAATAATCCATATATTCTTTAATTGCACAAAATAGTGGATTACATCCTGGAAGTCCTTGTACATTTTCTTGGCTCCTTTTGCCGTGGACACATTCTTAATGATCAGTGGATTCTTAGTGTCTTATTTGTTCGTAAAAGAAATGTCTAAAGGAAGAAAGTTCAACATTTTCGCGTTTTACTTTCACCGATACATAAGGTATGCCTATATTACCAGTTATTACATTCTCCCAATTTTTCACGAAGCTTTTTTAAAACTAGTTCGCCCTAAAAAATGACCTTTTTGCATTACTCCCTAAATCTGAATCAGTGAAAAGTCACTGATTAACAGTGAAATCTCACTGATTGAAAAAGCTAGAATCCGGTCACTGATAATCAGTGAAAAGTTACTGATTCATTCAGTGAACAAAAGTCACTGATTGAATCAGTACAAAGGAATAATGTGGACCGATAGTTGGCAGCACTGGTACACTTTATTGAAATTTGTAAATTAGTAAGAACTTACTGATAATCAGCGACTAATTACTGAATTGATCAGTGAAATACTTAAGCACTAATTAAATCAGTGAAATTTTCACTGATTCAAATTTAGAGAGTAGTTTCGAAAATTTGTATTGTTTCATCTTTATTTTTTTTATTTACAGACTAACGCCAACCGTGGCAGCTCTTGTTGCCTTTTCGATTTTCCTCGCCCCTTATGTGGGATCAGGTGCATTATGGGAAAATTTTGGCAAAACTCTTTACCCTAATACATGCCAAGCAAAATGGTGGTCTTTTTTATTGTACATAAATAACTTTGTTGGAAGAGACAATTTTGTAAGTATATTCTAATCAGTCTTACATATTATATATTATTATTATTATTATTATTATTATTAAATATAAACTCCCTTTTCGAAATATATTACTTTTTCAGAGTTTGGGTCATTTGTGGTACCTAGCCGTTGACATGCAGCTTTTCCTGATATCGCCACTTATATTATATCCGCTAATAAAGAAGCCAAAAGTAGGAATGGCCATTTGGACTGTATTGTTTATTTCTCAAATTGTATCACCTGCTGCAGTTATAGCTATCAACAAATATTCAATTATGCTCTACGAAAAAAACATGACGTATGTATATATAGCGTACACCTACTACTATTAAAAAAAAAGGAATAACATATCTCTACAGATCGAAAAAAAACATATAATTGCAATATTTGTTTAATGAAACAAAGAAATTGACTTTTTGAGTTCAAACTTTGATTCAACGCCCAAAAACCCAATTTTTAAATATTTTTGTAACTAACTGCACTTATAAGTGTAGTAAGTTACAAAAATAGGGGTCTAGTGGGGGCCACACCAGTTTTCCCTTCTTTAGTTGGACCCTGCTGGGGAAAACTAGTCGGGGCCCCAGCTAGATCGTAACGCTATTGTCAGTTAGGCCCCGACTAGATGTTCTAGTAGGGGCCTAGTGAGAATCGCCCTTCCACAGCCCTATCATAGAAAGGGCTCTGCTGTGGCCCTAATCAGGTCCCTATGATATAAATTTTTAATTATAAACGTATATAGTTATGCATTTGGGACGATTTGCAGTATAATTCTTTTATTTCAGGTTGGAGCACATCATATCTATTTTCGTAGACTTATATTTTGTCACTTACACAAGAGGCGCCTCATGGCTTATTGGTGTACTTTTTGGATACCTCTTAACTGTAAAACGTACTTTCAGCAAGGTAACTGACATCTGGATTAGAAATGTTAAAAAACTTTATATTCCTGAAAAAATCTCGGACACCTAGTAAATCCTGGAATTACAATTTCTTTCAGGACTTAGATAAACATCTTGTAATTGTTTATATTTTATTTCAGAATACTGTTTACATTGGCTGGATTGCTTGTATTACTTCCTTGATCTTTTGCACATTAGGAGTAAGGACTTTATTGCAGAAGGATTACGTTTACAACATCGCTTGGGAGGCAGCTTTTGGATCACTCTCCCGACCTCTTTGGGCTGCAAGTGTAGCTTGGATAATTGTAGCTTGCTCTCTTGGATATGGTGGTATGTTAATTAAATATTTTTTAACATTTTTCTTTCCTTAATTATTTTCTACAAAAATCTGTAAATCCACTCTTAGGTCCGGTAAACACATTCTTGTCTCTTCCGATATTTATTCCACTGAGCAGAATTTCCTACTGTGTGTATTTGGTCCATGTTGTGATCCAGAGTTTGCTAGGATTTGCCACAAGGACTCCGCACTATTTCTCTGATTTTCATGTGGTAAGCCTTAATTTTAATTTTAATTTGTTTCATTAATTCTTCATTTTTTGCACTAATTTTTAATTTGTCTTGAAACATTTGCATTTATTTTTCATGAAATTCTTTCTTTACAGTTCAACCTATACATGAATAGTTTTACTCTCTCGATTGCTGTGGCCTTCTTCGTCAGTTTGTTTTTCGAGGCGCCGATTTTGACACTAGAAAAATTGATTTTTAGAAAGCAGAAAGTAAGCCAGAGCGAATCAAGGGAGTTCCTTCATGAAACAGATACAGAGAAAGAAATTTAGGATAGTGAAGTAGATTATTTTTTACTTTATTTGGTTTTTTAGTAAAAAACCAGTAAGGTAGATCGAGACTGATGTAAAGCTTATAATTTAATAATAGCTTGTTAAAAGTATACGTTTGATTTAGCACAAAGTATAAATGTATATTTTAGGAAAATTTTTAAAATTCATATCATATGTTATTTTTATGAAATACGTATGCGAAAGGTCATATTCATTATCATGTTTAGAAATAGGTATCGTAAATTATATAAAATAGTTAATTAAGCAACCTTGTTGCTATCTATTAGACAAGGAAAATTTTTAAACGGTCTTATTATACATACTTGCACGAGGTGTGTTTTTCCCCGCGAGTAAAATACTTTTGATGAATATTTATATTATAAATTATAAATCTGTCCCTTGAATCTCTCAAAAGTCCTTAAATTAATTAAAATTCCACAACCTATCGTTAAAACCCTTAAAATTACTTAAAATCCAGTGAAATTTTATAATTTCATGTGAATACATATATTTTTAAAATATTAATATATTAAAAACTGGTATAAAAAAGTTTACATGTGTTTTACATTACATTTAGTTTACAATTACATTTAGTAAACAAAGTTTACTAAATGTAATCTTTTTAATTTAAGAGTAAAATAAATAATAGGTATAAGTGTATCATAAAAAACAAGATTAAAAAAGGCAAACGCGCGGAAAATGCGCATTCAATTTCCTTTCTGAAAAAAGACATTGTAGTTTATTGTTATAAAATAGTTAATACGGCAAGTTTGTTGTTATCTCTCAGATAACAAAAGTGTTAAACGTTCTTACTTTGTATAAGGCATTTTGCCTTGCAGATAGTTTTTTTACCGACTTTAGAAGAGAAAAATGTATCCTTTAAAGTGTGACATTTTTTAAAACAAACTTTATGATTTTGTGATATAAATTTCCCGACAGTTTTCGAGAAAGGAAGAAAATTTATATCAGAATGAGAAACAAGAAGATGTTATATTAATTATATCAATAGTTTAATTATAAAGTATCACACTTTAAAGAAAAATGAAGCATCATAAAATATAACATTTCTAAAAAAGAAACAATGGGTATTTATTTAAATTCTTCTAAAAATTGACTACATTTACAAACATATTATCCTGTAATTATTTAATTTTGATAAATTCTTTATCTCCTTTCGCCTTGAAAAAAACTTATCTCTTTACATGATATTTACACAAATTGTTGCAACTACATATTCTTAAAAGGGAAAATAAACCGTATTAAGAGCATTTTTTTCTCACAGGTGTTTATACAAGCTATAGGAAGCAGTACTTAATTTTACTTATACAATTGAAAATGTTAAACTAAATTAAGGCTTAACATATGAGCAAGTTTTTAAACCCGGTTTTTTTTTTACAATTTTTACATTTTCAACAAAATTTTAGTCAACATCCGTCCGTGTTCACGTTCTTGATGGATGATGACTATAATTTGTTTGGAAATGTAAAAATTGTAGAAAAAAAAAACCGGGTTTAAAAACTTGCTCATATGGTAAATAGCACATGCCCTTAAGTTGGAATTTTTTTATGATACATAAAGTGAATAAGTGAATGCATATTCAGTGAATTTGTAAATATGGATAAAAGTCAAGACAATCTCGTAGAAAACCCTCCAAAAGAAATTAGTGTATTATCCATTCTGACTTTCATGTAAGTAACGTATATATGAAAATCTCATAAAAATTTCCAGAAAATTCTTGAAAGTGCTTTAAAATCCTATTAATATTGCACCTGAAAATTTCAAAACATTTAAAATCCCTCAAAATTTAATAGGTGGGTTTTTAAATTCTTCCGCATCGGGTATACTAGAGAAATAACTGAAAAGGATCTTCTTGCCCCCCTGAAATCACACTCCAGTCGAAATTTGGCTGCACGTTTCGAGAATTTCTGGACAGATGAATACGAAAAATGTAAAGAAAAGGCCAAAATTGAACCCAGCTTATGGAAAGCAATTATAAAATTTTCTGGAAGGCAAATCTTTCTAGGAGGATTATTAATATTTTTTGCAGAGTGTTGCATCAAGTATGTGAAAATAGTTGAAAAATTTAGTTGCATTTTTAAACTTATATATCTTCATATTAAATTACTGAAAATCTTTCAGATTACCTCTGCCTATTATTCTGAGCAAATTGTTGGAATGTTACAATAATAAGAATGAGATGTCGAGAGATCAAGAGGGTTATTTGTGGGCCTTAGGCTTACTCGTCTGCTTTTTTCTCTCTGGCCTAGTTTATAATTATAATATTTACTACTTAGCTAATGCGGCATTACAATTTAAAGTCGCCTTATCATCATTAATTTACAGAAAAGTTTTAAGAATATCGAAATGTTCAACAGCGCAAAGTAATGCTGGCAAGGTGAAACAATATTCAAAATCATATTTAAAGTTAATAAAAAATTATGCAAAAATGCAAACAAGGCTATACTTGTTTTAGCTCTATACACACTACACATAGTTTTACTAAAAAAAATGATTAGTATTAGAACTTCTAATACTAATAATATTTAGTAATCTATGGAAATTGATCGGTTCTTATATTATAAAAAATTATACATAATTCTCAGAAGAAAGAGACAAATATTCATATATTTTTTATTAATTATTGATTGTTTATACGAAATATTAGATACATTGTAAGTCGTAAATAAACGCCCTAAATTAAATTATCGTTGCACCGACCAAGTTAATGATCCTCAGGTGATGAATTTCTTGGGAAATGACTTGGTTCCTTTCGACACCTTATTCATTAATATAAACTCCTTGTGGGTTGCACCTCTGAAGACGATACTATTTGCGTACATCATGTACCTGGAAATAGGTATATCAGCACTATTTGGAATAATTATTATAATCACAATGGTTCCCACTTACGGTTATGCATCAAAATTCGTCTCCCGCTTAGCAAGAGCAGCTTCTAAAGAAACAGACAAGAGGCTTGGTCTCATGAACGATATTATAATGGGTGTGCAGGTAATAAAAATGTACGCTTGGGAAAAACCATTCATCGATCTCGTCAATAGTACCAGAGCGTAAGTATACGCCAGTTGTTTATAAATAACGTAATATGTATCTAAGTAACATATACTTCTGCCAACAACACTGAACGATTAAATTTTCTGTCTAGAAAAGAAATAGCTGCCATTAGAAAATCTACAATAGTAAACACGATTATGTTATCATCCAAAGC
Source organism: Synergus japonicus (assembly GCA_900474275.1). Lineage (NCBI taxonomy): Eukaryota > Metazoa > Arthropoda > Insecta > Hymenoptera > Cynipidae > Synergus > Synergus japonicus. The sequence goes on along the minus strand of UCOH01011425.1, from coordinate 5,101 downwards.
TTACATATCTCGAGTTGGTCTTTTCATCACAATTATTACTTACGTTCTGTTGAAGAATAACATCACAGTACAGAAAGTCTTCATGATTTCTGCATTTTATAGCGATTTGAATTTATGTTTAAATACTTCTTTCACATTAGGTAAGTGGGTTTTTTGGATAAACTTCCGAAAAGGTCAATCTGGTAATTGACACTTGTCGGAAGTACACCCATTTTTTTTTTTTTTTAATAAACAGAAACATTCACCATGTCCAAGAATTTATAACTCAACAAATCTCTAGCCGCACAAAATTTAGCTAAAGTAAGAACAACGATTGAACGAATGCGAAGATTCCTTTGCTTGGAAGAAATAAATCACAAGCTTCCGGATCCTAAAGATGCATGCAATGATGATAAATACGTGATACCAGGAGACGTTATACTTTCCATAAACAATGTCTCAGCAAAGTGGTTACCTGACTCAGAAGAGTTGACGCTGAAGAAGATAAATTTTTTTGCAAAACGGGGATCATTAACAGCAATAATTGGTCAAGTCGGTTCTGGAAAATCGAGTCTTCTCCAGCTTATCCTGCGTGAGCTACCTTCCAGTAATGGTTCTCTCACAGTTAACGGCAAAGTTGTCTACGTAAGCCAAGACCCGTGGATATTCTCATCCAGCATAAGACAAAACATTCTTTTTGGTCAATCTATGGACAAAATACGATACCAGAAAGTGATTCGTGTTTGTCAGTTAGAGTCGGACTTTTCTGGATTCCCGCACAGAGATCAGACAATTATTGGAGAAAATGGCATCAATCTGAGTGGCGGCCAACGAGCGAGAATAAACTTGGCACGTGCCGTTTATACTGAGGCAGACATTTATCTTCTCGACGATCCGCTCTCGGCAGTTGACCCTCATGTAGGAATATCCATCTTCCGAGAGTGTATTTGCAACTACTTGAAAGCGAAAACTAGAATTCTTGTCACGCACCAACTGCAGTATCTTCAAGACGTTGATCAGACATATGTTCTGGATAAGGGCGCTGTTAAGATAAATGGCACTTTCCAGGATCTGAAGAATGCAAACTTCGAATTCTCCTCTTTCTTGCAAAGTAAGCAAGATGAAGATGAGCTTCATGAGAATGAGTTAAGAGGAAAGAATATCTCGTTCGAGTTCCAAACGAGGGATGTGATCTCTGAAGATGAATGTGAAGCGGTAGCTGAGCGGAGAGCAGTCGAAAAAAATGCGATGAAGATTAAATTTTCCTACTTCCAAGCAACCGGAAGTCTTTTTCTCATATTCCTTGTCTCACTTTTAACTGTCGGAATGCAAGTTCTCCTAAGTAGTTGTGACTACTTCCTCTCTTACTGGGTGACTGTCAAAGAAAGAAGCAACACTTTTTCAGCACATGAGAATATCGAACAGAATGATAATTCCAAATTACAAGGAGATTATTGGTTCATTTGCGTCTACTTTGGTCTCATTGTATCCTCAATTGTTGTGATCTATTTGTATCAGATACTGTTTTGTCTAATATGTATGATGTCCTCGAAAAATCTGCATGCTTCCATGTTTCGTCGAATTGTTCGCACAACAATGTCTTTCTTTCATAACAATCCTTCTGGAAGAATAATGAATAGGTGAGGAATACTGAAAAATGTTTATTAAACGAGAAAATAGAGTTTATTTTACCATCACTTACTCGCAGGTTCTCCAAAGATTTGGGAATGATTGACAAGATTTTACCCCTGTCTCTACTTGAGGTGATAGCAAACGGGATGCAGATCTTGGCAGTAGTTGTGATGACGATTGCTATCAACTATAGCATGTTAGGTCTTCTGTTTTTCACATTTGTCATTATCTACGGTTTCAAAACGGTTTATTTTAAGACGAGTCGAAGTGTTAGTCGATTAGAGGGAATAAGTAAGACAAAATCATCTCTTTTTACTTCCAACAGGGGCATCATTTTAGTCTTATCCATAAAAGAAAATCTTGAAATTTTTTAGACAAATCGCCTGTGTTCAACCACATGAATGCAACTATCCAAGGCTTCACGACAATTCGCGCCTTTAAGGCAGAAAAGTTACTAATAAAGGAATTTGATCATCATCAAGATCTGCACACCGCTACTTGGTTTCTCTTCATCTCTTGCAGCCGAGCATTTCTCATCTACATATTCATCGTATTTACTATATATCTGACAATCATTGTTTACTGTTTACTTCTCCTCAGTGACGCAATCTCAGCTGGAAATATGGCCTTTGTGATCACCCAGACAATCGCAGTAAATTTTACGATCCAAGTGTTTTTATATTATATCACTGATTTGGAAAATCAAATGATAGCAGTTGAAAGAGTACTGGATTACACCAAAATTCCAGAAGAGTCATCACTGGAGAGCCCTGTTGAAAATAAACCAGATGATAATTGGCCGACTAAGGGGAAGATTGAATTTAGAAACGTCTATTTAAAATACAGTGCAGAAGATACTTCAACAGTTCTGAATAATTTAAGCTTTACCGTAAATCCCAAGGAAAAAATAGCAATCGTTGGAAGAACTGGCGCTGGGAAATCTTCAATTGTAGTTGCTTTATTCCGATTAGCGCTACTGGAGGGAGAAATTTTCATAGACGAAGTGGCGATTAGCAAGTTGGGATTACACGATCTGAGATCAAAAATTAGTATTATTCCGCAGGTGCCTCTTCTTTTTGAAGGATCTCTCAGGAGAAATCTTGATCCGTTTGATGAGTACTCGGATTATGAACTTTGGCAAGCATTGATGGAAGTAGAATTGAAAAGTACGATTGAAGGTATGTCGGGTGGTTTGAGCAGTCAAGTCACCGACGGTGGATCAAATTTCAGTATTGGACAACGTCAGCTTCTTTGTCTTGCAAGGGCTATAATTAAGAACAACAAAATTTTAATTCTTGATGAAGCTACGGCTAATGTGGACCAAATAACGGATAGTTTAATTCAGAAAACTATTTGCAGAAGATTTAAGGAGTGTACTGTTATCATTATAGCGCATAGGCTGAACACCGTCATTGACTGTGATCGGTTTCTTGTGATGGAGGCTGGATGCATAGTTGTTAGTACGCGAACTCTAGCAAAAGCTTTGGATTGAAATTCATTCCGCAATTTGTATCCGAACCAAACAGTGTCATTCAGATCAAATCCGAAAGAAGTTTTCAATCCGAAACCCATTCAAAAGCAATCCGAATGAATCCGATCAATGCGAGTGAATCCGAATTTTTCGGAATCATTCGGATGATTTCGGATTTAATCGGATTGAAAGTTCTGATTGACCGGATTAATTCAGATTCATTCAGACTGAAAATTCGGATCCATTCGCATTGACGGATTCACTTGGATTGATTTTGAATGGGCTTCGGATAAATTCGGATTGAAAAATTCCTTCAGATTAGATCGGAAAGAGGTTTCAGTCCGAAACCCATTCAAAAGCAATCCGAATAAATCCGCCAATCCGGAATAAACCCGATCAATGCGAATAAATCCGAATTTTTCAGAATAATTCGGATTAATTCAGATTGAAAGTTCTGATTGATCGGATTCATTCAGATTCATTCAGATTGAAAATTCGGATCCATTGGGATTGGCGGATTCACCCGGATTGATTTTGTATGGGCTTCGGATTAATTCGGATTGAAAACTTCCTTTGGATTAGATCGGAATGAATCCGCCAATTTTTTGGAATCATTCGGATTGAAAGTTCAGATCCATTCGGATTGATCGGAATTAATTCGGATTGATTTTAAATGGGCATCGGATTAATTCGGATTGAAAACTTCCTTCGGATTAGATCGGAATGAAACTATTCGGTTCGGACACAAATTCCAGAATGATCCATAAAATTTCGGATTGATTCGGAATGAATTTCAATCCGAAACTTTTGCTAGGGAATTTCAATATCAAAGATATCCTTTAATACACTCGGTAGAATTAAATATTAAATAATGTAATAATGTCTTTTTCAGGAATTTGACCACCCGCATTTGTTGCTCCAACAGGAAGGTTACTTACATAAAATGGTCCAACAAGTTGGACCTGAAATGGCTAAAGTACTCAGAACCTCAGCGGAAATAGTAAATACGTTTTATATGTCTTTCAAATTTGTTTAAATAATTACGAACATACATAAAAGAATAATTCCTTGATTTTTTTTCAGAGTTACGAAAACAGTAGAAGTAGAGAGAGCACTCGTTTGTAAAAAAGTGTCCTCCCTACGGGTGCAGTGCCGTAACTAAAAATTGGAGGCCCCCCCGCAAAAATCTTTAGGAGGCTCCTTTGAAAATAAAAAGAAACTACGAAAAAATCGATTTATATGTAAATTTCTTCGTAGTAAACTAAAGTTTTGAATAAATTTAAATTTTTTAAATAAAAATAAAAATACAGAGTAAAATTTATTTTTTCTATTCAGTCTAATAGTTACGGTACTGTAAAGGACGGTGTCCCATTTTTGCGTTTTGCATTGCGTCATAATGAGAGTGAAAGAAACAGAAGTATACTTTTGTCTCTTTCACTCTCACAACGACGCAACGCGAAACGCAATCATGAGATGCCAACCTAATTGGGCGATTGTTTCAAAATAAAAATTACAAATTAGGCATTGGTGGAGAGGAAGTACGAAATTTTTGAAAATCAAAAACGAATATGGAAATTTAAAACACTTACAGAAAATTCAAACTCAGTGAAAGCAGCAGAAAGCAGAAAATCATTAGAGTGAAAGAGAGAGAAAATCTGTCTGTCTCTTTCACTCTTATGATTTTCTGCTTTCTGTTTTACATTTTAAACTACACTCGAACTTCACAATATCGTCCTTCACAACATCCACTTGTTCGCAATATCATCCTATTTTCTTTCACAATAATAACCTGCATGGTTCTACAATCTCACCGATACCACTTCGCATGCGTTGCGCTCCGGGATCTGATTGGTTTCTATTGGCGCGCAGATTAAAGTGGTAAAAAATATTCTTTTTATTTTTTATTATAAATAATTGCATCTCAACTTATAAAAATGTCTCTTAGATGGAAATTAATTAATCTTGGTAAAAATAAATATTAATTAAATATATATTTTGTAAATAAAGAATATCGTATGT